>CATIWR010086912.1:0-40751 GCA_949677035.1 Omphalea diandra | reverse complement strand
CCCCCCCCCCCCCCCCCCCCCCCCCCCCCCCCCCCCCCCCCCCCCCCCCCCCCCCCCCCCCCCCCCCCCCCTGAATTGATGTATAAAAATTAAAATAAGAAGATAGGGAAGAGAATAAGTAGAAAGTAGACACAAGATTTATAGTGGTTCAAGTATAATTGACCTTACGTCTACTCCTTAATTCTCAGCAATTGGGTGTTCCACTATCTACCAATGGTGTTTTCAAGCTCACACTAAACTTTACACTTGTGTTTTTGAGGCTCACACAATAACTTTTACACTTGTGTTTTTGAGGCTCACACAATAACCTTTACACTTATGTTTTTACAAGCTCACATAATAACCTCTCTTAATGTTTTTACAGACTCACTCTATAACCTTTACAAATGGTGTTTATACTCACACCAAACAATGTCTAAAGAATAAAAAAGATTGAGTAGCAAAATTGCAAGAGTTTGGTTATAAAGTTATTAATTCTCTTACATTTACATATGTTTGGTGAGGTATTTATAGCATCTACCCACCAAAGAGACGTTGCAATAAAACTAGTACAAAATCTTCAAAGTATGTTAGACAGATTTTGGCATTAAATGCTTAATAGTCTTAATTCGAGGTTGCTACTACTCGTTAGAGGTCGCAAAATCCAAATTCCATATGAAAATCCCTGTTTGTGTCTAACAGCTAGTCCACGTGGTAGCTTCTCATTAGTTTACCAAAAAAATATAGTCGTTGTCTTTCACTTGCTCACAAAAGTAGCGGTTGCGATTTTCTTGTACAGGGCACGACTTAGGACGTGAATTCCTTTGTCAAAAATGATCATCTTCTTCTTCAAGATTCACGGTTGCTACCCACAAGTTGTCATAGTGATTTTTAACTTCCAACGGTCACCTGAGACATGTGTCATGCTTTGGTTGTGGATTTGGTTCCCTTTAAGGCTCTTTGAAATTCACGGTCGTGATTTTGATGCGACATAGACCGTGAAACAGTCTGTCACTTTTGGACTCTTTCCTTTGGATGAGTTGTAGTTGTGAATGACTCCACAACTTTGCCTGTCTAATTTTTAGCAAGACTTCACATGGATCGCGGTCGTGAATATGAAATTGCGGCTGCGATTTAGAAGTCAACTTGAAGGTTAAGAGCTCCATTCAACTTCACTTGAAGATCCTTCAAATTTATGCAAAACAATACTTAAATGAACCATTAATAATGATCAATCTCCTTTGTCAAGATCAAAAGAGTTCCTAGACTTAGGATTTATCCTCCTAGTCCAATAATTTTATTTTGGAAAACATGGCCAATGACCATTGTTAGCTTGCCAATGACATTTGTGTTATTGGTAAGTTCCACATTTTAGCTTCTGTATGTCCCACATTATTGTGAATTTCCAATGACTATTGTTCTTTAACCAATGGGCGTTGCAAGCAACCACGATCGTTGAATGAAGAACATTTGTTTAATCAAGCTAATGGTCATGTCCAACTACCATTGTTTTAATCATAACAACTGTTGAACACTCCCAATGGTCATATTTTTAAAGAAACATAAAACTCTTCAAGCTCCTATATAAACCCCTAACTGCCATTATTTTAATTATAATAATCATTGAACACTTCCAATGGTCATATTTTTTTTAAAGAAATATGCCTCAATGCTAGCATAATAGAAGAAAAGGATATCTGAACCATCATCAGTACCTCAATCCTTGAAGAAATCCAAATCTATTCTAGAATCAAAAGGAAAAGGGAAAGAGACAGAAACAAAGCAAACCCCTTTTATTCTCTAAAAATTTCACCTTAAAATGGAGAACGAGAAGGAATTAGCCCTCAAACTCCTCAAAAGACATCTTGGAAGAGGTAAATTTTTTGAATAGATGATTTACAGAGGTATAAATTGGCAAAACAAGTGGAAGAACTTATGACAGGGATAGGGTGAAAACTCTTTTGTCACATAAAAGAGCCATCCTATATGGAGCTTATAATAGAGTTTTTCACCACCTTAAAAGTTATGAGAAGTGATTACCATGCATTTGCATAAGAAGGTACAATCAACTTTAGACTTTTCGAGAAAAAATACACTTTAAGTCCAAATGAGTTGGCAAAATGCTTCGATGCCACATTACTAGAATAATAGAGCATCCTTCCACTTTTAAAATGGATGTAAACTAATTTTTAAAGTCAATCATGGATGGAAGAATAACTGCAATAGCAATAACAATAAGACATCAAAGATAAAGAGCCAAACCATGAGGATAGCTCACTGATTCAAAACCTAGAATATCGACGACAAAGCATAATCCAATGGTAATTGCACCATCACAGAGCTATTTTATCTCTAGTGCATGAAGAATAAGTAAAGGATCAACATACCCCTATTTTTGATGCGAAGGATAAATGGTCAAGTGGATAAAGGAATTGAGTTTGTAATGGGAGATTACATAACCAGGATTGCCAATAATGTAAAGGTTATTCCCTCAACAAAAGAAGAACTCGAAGAAATGAATATTGTGTTGGAGAAACTACACATAATGAATTCAATTACGAAAAGATGTTATTGAGCATAGAGATCGTTCAAAGGCTCAACTCTGGCCTAATAAGAAGAATATTAGAAGAAAGAGAAATGCCTAAACCAGAACAAGAAGATGAGGAAGTTAAGGAAGCCATAAAAGCAGGGATTGTTGTTGTGCAAGAAATTAGAACTAGTGTTTCTGCTCTTGCTCCTGCTACTTCTCTCTCATACTTTAAACAAAAGGTCCTTGATCAGCTGGGAACCATCTCTAGTGCTGTTCAATGAGTTGAGTTGTCCACTATCTCTTTTCACCAAAAGTTACAAAAACTTCAAAGGGATATGAAGGATGTCAACTAGACCTTAGATTGGATAGTGGAAGGGTTAAATTTGCCACCTGGAAGTCCAACTACTCCAGCAAAGTCGGATGCAGTAGCAGAGCTTAAGGATAAATTCTAGAGCCATTCTTAGGACCCTCACCTCCAATCATCTCTTTCATCTCATGTTGCATATTTTATCTTTGTTTCATTTCTTTTAACTTTGTTTTCTAAAAACATGTTGATGTAAGGGTTTTTAGATGTAAAGGGTAACATTCCTTTAATGCCATAAATATTTTCTCTTTACTTATACTATTTGAGATTTCATTTCCCTTATTATTGCTATACTTTTGTATTGCTTTTTGTTAATGACAAAGGGGGAGAAATACCAAGGAAAAGCAAGAGTATGAGTAAATAAGACAGGGGGAGAAGGTACGAGAAAGTAAGCTAAGAAAAATGTAATACATGTGACTTGATTTTTTTGAGGGTAGTAGATATATGTGTGAATTTGTTTTGAAAAGAACTTGTTAGGTATAACTTGTTCTAACAGTACGTAAAATTTTGAAACAACGAGGGTGCAACATAATCTATTATATCTTTTGCACTTGAAATTGGATCATATTGTTTGATAGCTATTAATACTTAAGGTTTATATGATGTTTTTTTTTTCACTTCTTGCAAGATTGATTATCTTTGATAGATTATTTGTCATCATTAAAGGGGGAGAATGTTGAACCTAGCTTAGGAGGTTGATGAACCTAGCTTGTTTGCATGATTACAAACATATCTAAAAGCTAACTCCTATCCAAGTTAGTGTGAAAAATCTTAAATTACATCAATCTTTTGATCTAAGGCTTTTAAAAAAAAGGTTTGGTTAAAAACTCAAAGCATTCAAAGCCAATAGTTGTTATTGCATTTCAACAAGTGTTGTGACTTCATCAACGAGCGTTAACGATTCTCAACAGGCATTGATGTGACACCCAAATATGAATAAAGTCTTTTAGACCTCTTAACCAATGACTCTCTTAAGAATCAATAAGGGTTGGATGAGTCAAACACTTGAGCTTTGCAAGTTGACCTTCACAACGGGCATTTCATTTTCGTAATGGGCATGGCTCATCGATACCTCAACAGACATTGGGTGAAATGACCTATTGTGAATAGAACTTCAAAGCTTCGACATAGGCGTTGGTCCCATGTAAAGCTAAAGGTTTTAGGCATTGAGATCCTTTTTAACGGACATTAAAAGCAAGTCAACAACCTTTAAAGCACTGTAAAAAAAAAACTTAAAAAATAGAGCATCAAGTTTCACATCCTTCTAAAAACTTCAACGAGCATTGTCCATATCTTAATAGGAGTTGAAGTTGAATTTCAGTAAGTGTTGAGAAGCTCCAATAGTCGTTGAAGGAATTGGTGACTGAAAAATTGAGAAAGTCAGAAGAAGAGTGTCCAGGCAGATCTCTCTCTAATAGCTAGTTCCGACGAGCATTTTAATACAATCAACGGGTATTGAAGTTGTATTCTCACCTAACAATGGGCATGGAGATTGTCCAATAGTCGTTGAGTGACAACTTTATGATATTGAGTGACAACCTTCTTTCTAACAGCTAGTTCCATTTCTCTGCCTTTAAAAGGACTCTCCCACAACAAAATTAAGTAGTGAAAAAGAGAAAAATGGTAAAAAATGAGTATATTCTATTGTGAAATCAATCTTTAATAAAAAAAAAAAAACAAGACTAATCTAGCTTTAAGAGAATATCATTATCAAAAACTTGCAAAAGTCATCTTCAAAACAAAGTTGAAGAACAAGCTTTAAGACATCTCTCAAAACTCTCCAACAAGTTAGGCAATTCTTGTGAATGTATTCCTTATTGTTTATTACTTGAGTGAGAGTGTTCTTTCTCATCTTTAAGTTGTAAATTCTTTAGAGAAAGTTTTTGGTTTAAGAGATCTTAGAAGATCTAAAACCATTTTTTTGAAAGGTTTAAAAGGTAGTACTTGTAAAATAGTTTGGAAAACGATTTTAGTAGCACCTAAAAGTCTATTGTAACAGCTTGATAGTGCCCAAAAACTACTATTGTAAAGATGATTGATAGCACCTGAAAGCTATCTAGATAGTGAAAGACTCTAGTGAGAAGACTAAAGGAGAGGATTTAGGCAAGATTGTGTCGAACTCTATAAAATGATTGTCTTGATTTCTCATTATTTATGCACACAACTTTAATTGTTTTTACTTGCTATCGCCCTATTCAACCCCCTTCTAGGACACCAAGGGACAACATAAAATTCACTCCTTGAAAACCTTAATTATCCTTACTCTCATCTACGTTAAAGATTCTAATCTAAATGCATATGCTTTTCACTAAGCCATATTATTAGTCACCTTAAAGCCGAGTTTCCTGGCTCTAAGGAAAAGCCTCCCTCCCTCTAGTGATAGCAAAATTCTGCCTATGCCTCCTCTTTTCTTATTCACTACTCCATTGAAATATATCCTCTAAGTTCCTAATTAGAAGTGGCAAATAGGTTGGGTTGGGTCATTTCAAGTTGAGTTAATTTTGGGTCAAGACATTTTCAGATAAGGTTACATTCAAATCGCTCAATTTCTAGCAGCAAGTTACCCATCAGGTTTTGCATGTAAAAAGGATTTCGGGTGTGGTTCAAGTTCTGGTTGCATTTCTATTCATTCTTAAAATTTATATTTCAAGTCGGATCGGATAGGGTCATTTGTTATTTAATTTTAAAATGTTCATTTGAATTTTTTTATTATTTATGCAATATTTTCATAATTTATTAAGAAAAAAATAATTTTCTTTTAAATTTTTTTTTGTCAAATTTTATATAGAACAAAACTTGATTAAAATTTTTTATTTTATTTAAATGATTAATAAATTAAATATAATTTTTAAGCAAATCACTATATATAATAAAAATAAACAATTTAATTAAATCTACAGAGAATTATATTTAAATCATATATCATAATTTAAACTAATTTACAAATAGAGATATAAGTCCAATAATAACAAACTACTTATAGCAAAAAATTTTGTGTATTATGAGAAAAATTTGTGTGATAAAATTATTTTTATCTTTAATATGTAAGTTTATCGTGATAAAAATCAAATTTATCTCAATTGTTGTAAAAAATAACTTTTGATAAATTTTTAATATTCAATCATTTATAAAATTATGATAAAAATTTAACTTAATGACTAAAAAATTCAATGTTTAATTATGTGATTTTTAATTGTATCTAAAGTTTCAAACTAAGTTAATCATATTCTAATTTAACAAATTGATTTTAATTATACCTCTAGTTAAAATTAAAATTTAATAAAGTGCATATTTAAACTCAATTTACTCTTATAGTTTTTTAGTTAGTTCAATCAAATCTAGAATTAAATTTAGAGTTTAATTAATATGATAATTTTTTTTATTCAATTTAATTCTACTTTTACTTAATTTAAATTATTTTATACTTCTATATAATGAATTCTAATTTTATATTTAAATTTAAAAATTAAGAATTTCAAGTTTTAAATTTATAATTCATAAAATCTCTTAATCTCTCATTTTCTTTAAGAAAATTCTCTCAATCTTTTTTAAAACTTAGTTTTTGTATTTAAATAATATAATTTTTAAACTATTTAGAATAAAAAACTTGTAAAAAATATTTAAAAAATCAATTACATTAGATTAATTAAGATGATACTTTATTTTTTATTCAATTTATCTCATTTGTATTTAACTAAAGTTATTCAGTATTTTATATGATGAATCTTTTTAATTTTAAATTTAAATTTTTAAAATAAAAATTTATAATTTTAATTTATAATTCCTAAAATCTTTCAATCTCCCTTTTAAAAATATTTCTCTCAATATCTTCTAAAAATTAATTTTTATATTTTAAATAATAAATTATTTAAACTATTTAAAATACAAATATTTAAAAATTAATTACATGAGTTTAATTAAGATGATATTTTATTTATATTCAATTTAATCCTTTTTGCTTAATTAAATTTATTATATATACTTTATGTAAAAAATTTTAATTTTATATTTAAATCTATACATTTTTAAAATTTATAATTTACAATTCATAAAAATCTCTCAATATCTTATTTTCAATTTTTTTTCTCTCAATCTCTCCTTAAAAATTTAATTTTTATATTTTAAGTAATAAATTATTTAAATCATTTAAATTAAAAATTTTAGGAAATATTTAAAAATCAATTACATGAGCTTAATTTAAAATTATACCTTTATTTTTTATTCAATTTAATATCTTTTTTACTCAATTAAATTTATTATATATTTTTATATGGTAATTTTATATTTAAATTTAAAAATTTAAATTTATAATTTGTAAATTTCTCAATCTCTCATTTTAAAAAAAATTCTTCTAATCTCTTCTTAAAAAATTAATTTACATGTTTTAAATAATGAGTTATTTAAATCATTTAAAACAAAATTTCTAAGAAATATTTAATAAATCAATTACATTGCATGAACTTGAACATTCTCAAAAAGTTTATCCTTAAAATAAAAATTAAGGATTTATTAGTTTATTATTTAAATATATAAAAATAAAAATTTATAATTAAAAACATGAAATTAATATAAAATTAATTATTTATCAACTAAAATAAATTGAAATTTTAATATTTTATGAAAAATTATTTAAATTGAGTAAAAATAAAAATATTATCTCGAGAAGATTTAAACAAAAATTTGAATATGATTGATCTAATTGAAAAAAATAAGGGTGAATTAAGTCTAAATTTATACTTTACTAAATATTGTTTTTGACTTGGAATATAATTAAAACTAATTTAATTAGTCAAGTATAATTAACTCAATTAGAAGCTTTAGATACAATTAAAAATTTGCAAAAATGTTTGAGCTTTTTGAGTCATTGAGCTTTAAATTTTTAATTTAAAAATTGTTATTATAACAAATGAGTATATAAGATAAATTATGATATAAATTTTTTTATCATAATATTTTATCATAATATATTGGTGTTGAATTTCTAATAGCCACCAAATTACATATAAAAAGAAATACTGTCATAGTATTTTTTTTCGAAACTACATTAAATAATTTTAAAAAATGATAAATTATTTTATTATAATAAATAACTTTTGTTCTTACTAAATAACTTGTTGTTATAAATAAAATTGTAATTTAGGCACATAAAAAGGTACAATGAAATTAATAAATTTATTAAAATATAAAAATATCATCATATATTTAAAAATAAAAATAAAATTAAAGTTGAAGTTGAATTTGAATTCAATTAAATAATTTGAATATTTTTTAAAATAAATTTCTTTTTTTATTTTAATTATTTTACCTTATGTATATTTAGTAATAAAATTTATTTTTTATATTGCTATCGAGTCAATTGGGTCAAATTATGGGTTAACCCATTCGAGTCAGTTTTGACCCAACTTGATCAGATAAATTTTTTTTTGGGTCATTTCAAGTTTTGTTTGGCTTCGATCACCTTTTTTCAGGTGAGTTCAATTTGGATTTTCTGGTTCAGTCAAAATTGACCATCTTTTCATCTAATTCTT
Source organism: Omphalea diandra (assembly GCA_949677035.1). Taxonomy (NCBI): domain Eukaryota; kingdom Viridiplantae; phylum Streptophyta; class Magnoliopsida; order Malpighiales; family Euphorbiaceae; genus Omphalea; species Omphalea diandra. Next base: position 32,350 of record CATIWR010086912.1, on the reverse strand, counting down.
CGTCTGAGGACTAGGGGAGTTCATATTCTCCTTTTGCAAGAGGTTGTTGGGCCAAATATCCAACAACTACATGACCCTTGATTACCTTCTTATTTTCATATTTGATGTCAAACTCCGTCAACAGTATTAGCCATTTTGTTAATTTTCTAGTTAGTGAACAAGGCTCATGCAAATACTTGACTAGATAGAACTTTGAAACCACTTCAACAGAGTATGACTAAAAATAGTGCCTCAATTTCTTCATGGCCCATATTAATTCCAAATAGGTTTTCTCTATTTGATTGTACCTCTACTCGTAAGGGAGCAGATTCTTATTAAGTATATGGCGTGCTCATTTTTCATATCATCCTCTTAAGTTAGCATTGCCTCAACAAAGCTCTCCTCCATTTTTAGATACAAAATTAACAGTTTTATTGATTTAAGGGGTTTCAACACTGGTTAGTTAGTTAGGTACTCCTTTATCTTCTCGAAATCCATCCAACACCATTCTTTCAATTTCACCAGTTGGTCCTTCCTTAATAGTTTGAAGATTGTTTTTACAAACAGGAGTGAGTCTTGTTATGAACCTACTAATGTACAAAAGATGACCTAACAAACCTCGAACTTCCTTTTATAGTTTTAGGTGCTAGCATGGATGTCCCTCTCACTTATTGCATGCCCTAACAACTGAGATGATGTAATCCCAAATGCACATAATGATTAACTCTCTTTAGGAACTTTTCTAAAGCTTCAAAATGTCCCTTCCTTGTTTCATAATTTACCATCATATCATCTATATATACTTTGACCTCTTTGTGGATCAAGTCATGGAATAAAGCGATTGTCATTCTCTGATATGTTGCTCCTACATTCTTTAAACCAAAAGACATCACCTCGTAATAACACATGTCCTATTTTGTGATAAAGGCTATTTTAACTTATCTGTGATGGCCATCAAAATTTGATTATACCTAAGAACCCATTTATGAAAGAGTACATGACACATGTTGTGGCATTGTCTACTAACATATTGATGTGGGGTAAGGGGAAGTCATCCTTAGGATAAGCCAAATTTAAGTCTCTATAGTCCACGCACATCCTTACTCTCCCATCCTTTTTTAACATTGGCACAATATTAGTTATCCATTTAGGGTAATCAACTATCTCCAAGAATTTAGCATTCAATTGCTTTACTACATTTTCTTTAACTAATTGGGCTCACTCTGGTCTTATGCTCCCAAGCTTTTGCTTTACTAACCTCATCTATGGGTAAGTCAAAATTCTATACTCAGTTCTCCATCCATCAACTCCTGGCCTGCCTTCATATGTCCAAGCATAGACTTTTTGATATTTCTTGAGCAATTATTCAAATTTTTGCCATGCCTCTAGTGTGACATCACTGATAATAACCAAGATTTTTAGATTTTTCTGTGTATTAAGATTAAATACAATGGTACACATAAAATTGATATTAAATATGCTCATGAAATGATGCATGCTATGCACATTATCATTAGGGAACACATCACATAAGTAAGCAAATTTGTCATTCATTACCTTAAACTTTGAAATGAATACATCATCATCTTCAAAAAAAAACTAGAGACAAAAACATTAAAGGTGTAAAGAAAACCAGTTCCTTCTGACAGATTAACAAAAGTCTTTTCAAAATCAGCCTTCTCTTCCCCTTCAATTTCCTTCTCATCAATTATCTGAAACATGATTTTCAGACTTCTAATCTATTTAGAATTCACTTTTGTCTCATTTTTTTTATACCAACTACAACTTTTAACACTTACTCAAATCCTATTTCATCTTGTCATCTCCTAGCTTAATCTTCATAAAATTCTCCTATAGTACTATCCCATTCGACTCAATCTAATCAATTTGCATTTCAGTGCCACTTTCCACATCTTTAATGGAGTTAACAATCATATTCTCAATGTTAGCTAAATATTGTATACATCCCTTTAGTAAATTTACACAGCCCCGTATATCCCCATTCTGGATCTATTAGGGTCGTTTCTCCATTCACCAAATAGATTGTTTTGTTTTAGGTTTTTCAACCATTGCTTAAAATTGTTGGTCTAGTAAATATTCTCATGTTCTTCTTTAGAAATCTTCCACTTGTCATTCTATAGCTAGGTTGTTTGTGGGCTGCATAAGATTGACTATAGGTTGACCTAACTCTTAAGCACTCTTTTCATCCATAACTTGCATGCCTTTTTTTTTTTCCTTCATCAGATGAGTTTTGATAATCCTAGAAACCTATTTCTCCAACCATCATCTGAAAGAATGCCTTCTCATGCTCATCCATAGAATAACCTTTTACCTATTTCTTTTCTTTCTCAATAGACTATTCTTTAATCTTTCTAACTACTTCCCCTTACTTTATGAAGAAATTAAATAGTGGACCATACAAATCCCTCACCTTCAGCTTCATTCCTTTTCCACGATAACCAAACCCTCTTATAGGATTTTGAGTGGGAATCTTAAAAAAAGTTTGACACACTTGTAGAACTCCTTTCTAACCTCTAACCAAGTAGAAAATTCATGTTCCATTACCTTCGGGTCAACCCATTTATCTGCAACCCTAACCACTTGAAAACCTATAAGATGTGGGACAACCCCACTCAATGGTAATATAATTTTCTCAACTTTAGCACAGATGATCACTATTTCACCTTGGTAATGGATCTTGATGTTTTGATGCACCATAGATGACACTCCTTCAAATAGATGATACCACAACCTTCCCAATAGTAGTAAAAAGCCGATTGGGTCTAACACTATAAATTTCACCATTACCTCCACAATCCTAGTTTTTACCATGGTTTTAAACACCTCAACAACCAACCTCTTATTGTCATCATAGGCCTGAATGATGCTATCTAATGCCTTTAAGTATTTCTTTGATACTCTAAACTTATGTAATAACTTTATAGGACTAATGTTAATCCTAGATCAATCATCGACCATTACACATGATGTTCTCCTTCCCTTTACATTGACTCTTATGAATAAAGCCAAGTTATGGTCCCTCCCTTCTAATGATAAATCCTCATCGAAGAAGGTGATCTTCCTTTTATTGGCGACTAGAGTGACAACATCTTTCAGTATAGCTTCTTTAGAGATAATCAAAATTAATAACATTTTAACCATAACCTTTTTATGATTTTAAGAAGTAATAAGCAATTTTCATACACTAATCTAGCCTAATATCTTCTTCAATTGGCTCAAAATAGGTTTATCATCTTCTTCATCCTCTTTCTCCTTCACTACAACCTTTTATGCTTCTTTCACAACCCTTAGTTTTTTGGGGTTTCTCTATTAGGATAATACCTTTCACTTCGAGTCACATGACTCACCTATTCCTCTCCTTTAGTCTTACCATTATCCTCCTATAACTTAATCATCCTCTTCCTCCTTACCTCCTTTATTTCCTCACTTAAACTTTTTTAGGGATTAATGGTGCAAACAATGATTGTAACCTATTTTGGTATCTCTTTAATAGTAGCCATGACAACTTTCTCTTGTATTCCCGAATCTATCATAAATGTCCCTTAGTTAGGAGGTTAAACATTATGATAGTTTAGGACTAGATTTCCTCTTATACTCAATTTTTTAACATTTGGTGGCACGATGATCTTGTTGTTAATAAGATCTTAGATCACATGCCTCAATCTGTAGCAATAATCTATATTATGCCCGGTTCCTTAGTGAAAGACATAGTAGGTGTTTACATCATATCCCCTTGGTAGTGGATTAAAAGGTGGTCTTAAGGCTAGTTTTAGTACTTCATTCTTTTATAAGCTCTCAAATGCCTTAGATAAAGGCATCTCCTCCATATCTGTGAACTATTATAGGGCCCTTACTATATTTATATCAAATGTTTTGTTCCCCTCTCTTTGAGTTTAAGATGATAAGTTTCTTTTCTTATCGTATTATCATTTTGACTCGGATGTTAAATCTTCAGCCTATATACCAACTTCTTTAAGATCTTTAAAATTTCTCACCAACATGCTTTTAATCTTAGTGCATATTCCTGACAGTTCCCCTTTAATAATAATCCTTACTTGCTCCCTTTTCGTTAGTCTAGTAGTCACCTCTGAAGATAACTTTTTCCACCTCCTTATGAAATCATTAAAGGTTTCATCAACTTTATGCTTTAAGAACTCTAAATCTTACAAAGTAACTTCTAATGCTGAGTTGTAAGCACAATATTACTCAAAAGACTCTGTCAATTCTTTATGGCTTCCCCTAATAGTATTGGGTAGATTGTAATATTATGTCTTTGTTGGCCTTTCTAGTGATAACTCAAATAACTCAAGCCTAGTGTCTAAGAGTACCCTAGATGTCTTCATTATCAACATATAGGAGTGGATATGGATGGTGGCATCTTAAGTTCCAATACACTTAGAGAGCTTAGGCATTTCAAAGTTAGCAAGAAGCTTTTTAGATTTGTATGCAAGTAACTCTACAATGTCAACTATTCCTCTCGCACCAAGTGAATTTTAGATCTTTTCAAATTATTAAGCAAGGTCATTAAATCAAGTACTCTCCTTCTAATTATCCATAGGTTTGTCAGGTGTTGCAATAGTGCTTCCACTTCCTTAACCAACTTATTCTCATGGTATTCTTTTATATAAAATAGACCATCGTCAATTATCATGAGTTGAGGTGCCTCCATTGATGTTTCCCCCTTATCAGTCTTCTTATAGATGCATCTATCTTTTTTAGAATTTCATTAAGACACTTATTCACTTTCTCAATAATTTTGTCCTCCTTGATATGATTAATTTTGGCTCTTATTCTCTTTATGACTTCAGGTCAGATGGTTGGTTTCATGATTAACTCTAGCTTTTGAATTGGGCTAGGTGTCTTACTCTTCCTGGCTAGTCGATTGCCCTTTCTCTTCCATAAGGATTTGGATGAAGTTGTAATGGCTGTAAAATAAAGTTATTAGCATGATGCACGAACAAGATCAATAATGCATATATTCATGAAATGCATGTGCCATTACAAAAGATCTTTCCAAACTTATTTCTCACACACATGAAGTATAAAGGATCTTCCCTAAAGATCTTCTGCATTATAGGATGAAGAATATGCAGTGATCACCTTATACCAAAAAGAATTAAAGTCTTAAATGAACACACATGCATATAATCTAAAAGAAAGAAAAAATCAAATACAAAAAAAGAATTCTTTACATTTCTTAAGGGAGTTGTAAAAGTAAGTGATGGATCCCTTTAACAAGGGATATAAGGGATGTGGTGGAAAATATACATAACAGGTTGTGGAATATATAGATATTTTACATAGGGTATAATTACATTAAGAAGGAGTAAGGTAACATTTGTATTTACATAAGGGATGTTCAACCATGTTCTTTAAGGACTTTAACCATTGTTTAGAGGGGAATACAAATAAGAGGAGTATCCTATTCTAAGGGGTTATTGAATACTACATGCACCTAGATGGTTGAGATAGTTTTTGTAGTTGATGGTTCCTATAAGCTTAGGGGACGACTGTCGTAAGCCCCTATTTGATACACCCTAAGGTATTTAGCTTATGAATGATGAACCCTCCTTACCATTTCGTAAGCCCAAATAGAGCTTATGTTTCAAGTTTGGAGAATTCAATGGTTTATTTAGGGGCTAACCTAGTGCATGTGGTAAAGTGTGGATGCTACATGGATGTAATAGATTAATCAACAACAAAGTTAATATGGTAAAATATGAATCAAATTAATTTCGAGTCCCAAAAAGAGTTGCTAGTGTGAGCACCTAAGAATTATGGATCAAGGTTGTGCTCAAACGAGTAGATTAAGAGGACATGGGTCATACATTAGTATTAACCTTAAAATATAGCTTACATTTGGATCAATAGGGGTCCTTTAGGCCTCGCACAAGTTTAAAGGCTTTCTCTAATTTTGGTGGTCAATAGGGGACCAAGATAGGACAATATGTTAGTGTTGTCCTTAATAGAATGTGGAGTCACCAACTGACTTTGATTAGCATAAGAATCGAACAAGGACAAAATCTAAACTTTCCTAAGTCATTTATATGGCTCAATTCATCTTCACCCCATCAGCGATCACATTTAAAAATTGGGTACGACTTAAGGAAGAGGTTATGCATCTCTAAATAGCTTAGATATTGGGATTCAGCCTTCAGGTATCTTTAGTCACTTTTTACCATTTTAACTTTATTATTAATTAGTTTGATTAACACCTCTAAACATCTTTCCAGCTTGTCTAATTAAGCATATCATCATCAAGGCATCATAATCATATCAAAGGGAATAGGGACAAACAACATAAAATGGTGGAATCATGCATATCAACCAATCACAATTATGCAGAATCATATGTATTGTGACTTATCATGCCCCCACCATTATCTACATTAAGACAAAGCAACAATTACAAATTAAAAAAGAAATGCAGCCAAGGAAGAAGCCTCATTAAAATCTCTAAGTTAAGACAAACCTAACCAAAGTCTGAGTCTAAGGATAATAACATTCCAACATCTTATGAATCACATAATAACAACAACAACAAATAAGACACAAATATATGAAACATGAGGCATGAGATACCGTGAACATAAGATGTAAATGCAAGTTAGAGGATATTAAAGGCTTAGGGAAAAAGTCTTAACAAGTACTATCCTAGGGTTATTAAACCCTCCTTCACATTGCCCTTAAAGAGCTAAACATCCATAAACACTACTAACTATTATGTAGGATAGGATGTTAGTCAAATAAAGATTATCTCATGGCTAAAATTAGGTGTAGAATGCAAACAAAACATAACATAATGGAGAGGGATCATTAAGGATGGAACTTTCTTGTCAAACTCTAATCATGTGGTCACTTAAGATATAGTGGAAAAAATGTAGTAGCTAAAAAGTTAACCATACCTTCCTATGGTGATAATGATTAGGACACAACTAGCACCTCATAATGACAATAATACTAATAAAGCTCTCAAGGTCAAAGGAATGAAGAATTCCTCACTTGACCATGACCCAAAATGGTCTCAAAGTATAAGATGTATAACACATTAAATTATTAAATAAAAGGGGAGGAGAAAGTTTAATGTATGAAAATCATAAACTATATCCATACTTGATCATACCTTATCATTTGATTGAATAAGGATCCTAGGTCATAACACCTATCCCTATTATGTTAGTGAAATTCCCAATATATGCATTAGAAACCTTAAAAAAAGGAAAACCTAGATAAAGAAGAGAGTCAGCTTTGTAAATTGTCCTTAATCAAAAAGGGTTATATAGTTATAAAAAGTCTATACAACCCACTTAGAATGGATTTTTTTAAAAGAAGAAGAAGAAAGTGGAAAGAAGAAGAATAAAGGGATACTTAGATGCTTTTGAGTGTTATTTTGCCCTTGTAGATACTTGATTTTGAAAACATCCTAAAAAATGCAAAAAGGATGCTTAGAGATACTAGCAAATGCATTGGTTTTACCTTGGATCTTGATGTGAGTGAGTTAGGGTTTTATTTTTATGTCTAAAGATGGTTGGAGTGGAGATTTTAGTAAAGTAACTTTAGGGTTTTCAAGCCTCGTCGTCTCTCTCTAATGATGGGGTGTTTATAGAGGAAGATGAGTGTACCAGAGTTGGAATGGCTTTAGTTGCACTTAATTCATGACCCACAATAGACAAGAGCCATAAGGGTTCTAAAATTAGGTCATTCAAGTGGTCTGTACATTCAAGTGGTCTAGCAGATTTGGGCTTCTAGGCTTGATGGGCTTAGGCGGTTTGATGCTTGATCCAAGGCTTCTTAAGGTCTTTGTTCCTCATCCTTTACAATTTCCCTTGCATTTAGAGGCATAACTCTAATAGTTTTCACCATCAACCGCAAGTTAAACAAGATGATGAGAATGATAAAATGGAGATTCTTTCTCATCTCCCACCTTTACAGCGATATGGTGGATTTGCAAGAGAAATTGGGTGTTCCTCCTTGCCATCTTCCTGATTTTGCTGAGTATGAGGATACCCTGGAAGGGGAAGGCAATGACGAAGTTAAGGAAGGTGATGAAGCTGAAGGCGAAGGCAATGATGACGAGGAAGACATTTCTGGAGATGATGATGACTCTCCAATCTTCTAGAATAGGATTTCTTTGTATTTTCTCTTTATTTTATTAATGTAAAGTTGTTAATCCCACAACTTGCTTATAAGTAAATAAAAATGTTTGTTTGAAATTTTTTATCTTATGTGATTGATTGAATTTACTTTTATGATTGCAATTCTTATGTCTTTTCTCCTTATGAACACTTATCTCTTTGTTATGCATTTGTTCTTTTCCCCTATAAACCTTCTTTTTAGTCTTGCCAAAGGGGGAGAGAAAGAATCAAGAAAAAAGAGAAAATAATTTGCAAGTAAGTAACATAAGTTGAGGGGGAACATTATAGTCATACTTAGAAATTTCACTTTGATCTTGTCTAGAAATTTTTAAGTATTCATTAAATCATTCACCATTCCAACTTCACAACTTCAAAACTCATACATTTATTTTTCCCTTAGGATCAATCTAAGTTGTCAAAATAAAAAAAAAAGGGAGATTGTTGGACTAGGTTGGTTTAACCTAAGTTATGGACTTCTTTTGATCTTGATGATAGAGATTGATCAATTCCAATACTTTCATTAAGTATTGTTTTACATATTATAAGATTAGATTTTTCATTTGAAGTAGGATGGAATTTAAAATCTCCAACAATGTAAAGATCATCCAAATTCGCAGTGTATGGTAAATCACGATCACAAATCAATCATAAGAAAGGATGAAGCTAGGCTAGAGAAATTCACAACTGTTTTTGCTGCCGCGAACCATCTAAAGACTATAAACCTTAGTCACAGAGGAATTTGCGGTGAGTGTCGTGCTATGGTCATGACCATGACTTTTATAGTGCAACGGAGGGAACCGAAACCACAACCACAACATGTCAGGTGTCCTAAACATTTGTTGAAAGATAAAAAATTACGATGGCAAAAATTCAGCAGCGACCGCGACTCCAGAAGTTGAAGCTTCCTCACCAAATAGAGGAATCTGCGGTCTTAGTAGTGCTAAAGACTTAGGTATCTCATGACCGTGACTTTTGATAGTGGTTAGAACACAACAACTATATTTTCCTGGAGAACCAATGGAAAGCTGACAAGTGGACTAGCCATTACACACAAGCGAGATTTTTCGCTAAAATTTTTAGCTCCACAATGAAAATTGAAAATTCACAATTGCGAAATGGTAGTAGCGACCACGACTTCTACCTAACAAGCATTTAATGCTAAATCTGCCTAACACATCTTGGAGATTTGTTGATAGTTTTGGTCTAACATCTCTTTGGTGGATATGAGCTATAAATACTCCACTAAATAGATGTAAATGCAAGAGAATTCATTAATTTGAAACCAATCTATTTCCAATTTACTACTTAAAAAAGTCGTGATTCAACCAAAGGGAGCTTGCTTGATTCATAAAGGAATTTGCGGTAGTATTCACGTCCTATGTTGAGACCTCGAATTTCATAGTAATAAAGGAGGGAACGAAGTCTACAACCTTAGCATACTAAGTGTCCAAGATAACCATTGGAATATCAAAAATCATAAGGGCAAAGCATATGTCACGATTGCGACTTAAAAAAAGTGTTGTCTCCTCACCAAATAAAGGAATTCACAATCTTAGTCTTACCTAAGTGGAAGTTCAATTACGACCATGACTTGTGAGTGATTGGTTAAACACAATGACTATATTTCTTAAACAACTAATGGTTGAAGGACATGTGGACTAGCCATTAACGAGGTTCTTTATCGCAATTTTCATCTCTTTAGTGTTAATTGGAAAATCGCGATCGTGAAATGTTAGTAGCGACCGTGATTTCTGCTTGACAAACATTTAATGCAAAATCCGTCTAGCACAACTTGAAGATTTTGAGATTGTTTTTGAGTAACGTCTCTTTGGTGGTTGCTACATATAAATACACCACCAAATAAATGTAAATGCAAGAGAATTTCATTTATTATAACTAAACTCTTGTAATTTTGCTACTCATTCTTCTTACTCTTCTTTATTTGTTATTGATTATTTAATGTTAGCATAAACACCTTTGTAAGTAGGTTGAGAGTTAGCCTAGCTTCCAAAACTCTTGTAAGAGCTTAAAGTGTGAGTCTATCCAAAACACTTGTGAGAGCTTTTGTGTGAGCCTAAAAACACAAGTTGTAAGAGTTGTGTGTAAGCCATAAAACATAAATTGTATAAGTTAGGTGTGATCTTGAAAACACCAGTTTAGTTGAGTGGAATACCTAATTATGAAGAATTGGGGAGTAGACGTATGATTTGTTAATACTTGAACCACAATAAATGTCTTGTGTTTATTTTCTCTTCTCCTTTTTAACTCTATAAACACCTTAACCTTCTTTTAAGTTTTTAATCTCCCACTAATTCAACCTCTCTTCTTGGTGCACTTGGCTAGCACGATTGTTTTATATTTACTTATAGCTCAAAAGCATGTATGACTAATTTACTTTAATTATGCAAATGTACTTCCATCTAATATTATGCTTAATGCGAATCATTTACATTTTGTATACTTATATATTAATTAAATGCATGACTTTTACTTTCAACATTAGCACATTAGGCCAACTTATTGTCTTGCTTGACGTCTTTACTTCACTATTCTTCAGCTCATCCATCCTTATCTTCTTAGTTGTTCAGTTGTTCTTGTCAATGGTCCCTAGTGGTCAGTTGCACTTTCTTAACTTTTACTCTATTTATTTTATGCATTTTTATGCTCTAACTTTTACATAAGCTGCCCTTTTAGGTTTTTGACTTAGCAAGCTTTTTTTTTTTCTTCTTTTTATTTATTATACCCTAATTTTTGCCTAAGCCACCCTTTCGGGTTTTCAACCTCGCGTGTGATTTTAATTTTCTCTCACCTCATACGAAATACTTCTTTAACCGATCTAAGTTCACTGGCTCAATGAATTTGTTCCTGTCCCTGTTCGATAGTTTCATCGTAGTACCGAAATATATTTGTTTGACCATGTAGGGACCTTCCTAGTTTGGCCTAAACTTCCCACAAAGATCCTAATTTTGCAATTAGATTGCCTTCAGTATTAGATCTCTAACCCAAATCATGCTTGGTTTGACCTTCTTGTTAAATACACAAGTCATTATGGCTTGATACAACTAAATGTGGTACAGGGCCTTTAGTCTCTTCTCATCCAATAAAGCCAATTGCTCATGTCTACTCCTCATCCATTTGTACTTAAGAAAACTAGACTTAACCAGTATCCATAAGGACTTCACTTCTAGCTCAATCAACAACACTGCCTCCATCCCATACACCAAAGAATATAGTGTCATCCTAATAGATGCTTTTACTGTAGTTCGATAACCCTACAAGGCGAAAGACAATCTCTCAAAGCAGTCCTTACATGTCTTACCATCTTGGCAAGGATGTTTTTGACATTCTTATTTACTACTTCCACTACTTTATTAGCCTACGTTTGTAAGGTGATGATTTGTGGTGGACCACCCCGTACTTTTCCAATATACCCTTGACCTTTGCCTAAAAATAGACACCATTATATATGACAACATGGTGCGACACTTCATTGCGGTAAATGAGGTTCTTTTCAATTAATCATGTCATTTGTTTTGCCCCGCCTTTACCCACTTCGAGAAGTAGTCCATTACTACCATAATATACTTATGCCCCCTTATAGAAGTCGACCTAATTTCTCTGATCACATTGATGCCCCATCCTATAAATGACCAAGGTGAGGTCAAATTTTGCAACTCTATTGGCGACAAATGATTGAGGCTACCATGAACCTAAAATTCATGACAACTCTAAACCTTCTAAATACAGTTATGCTCCATAGTAGTCCAGTAATATCCCAGCCTCAAAATTTTCTTTGCTAACACTTTACCATTCATATGTAGAGCACAAACTTTTGTGTGCACCTCTTCCATGATTTTATTGGCATCATCCTTGCCACACATTGTAAATGAATTATGTTAGGCATTGTCTTATCAATCACTTCGTCGTAGACCATAACAATGAAGACAACCTTCAGATTACATCTTTATCCTTTTATCGGCCTTCTATTTATTGCTATTTAAGTACCTTTGTATATCAAAATATAAGGGATGATTCTCTATTGACACATGCATTACTCTTGTATCTATGTAACATGGTGCCTCATATCGAAGCATGATAAGTGGCTTTATGGGCATCACTTTAAGCCTATCCCAAATAGAGACCAGAGTGGCTAAGGCATCAACCATTGCATTTTCTTCTCTCTACAAATGATGAAATGTCACTCTCTGAAAATTCTCCTCCTATCATTTCACATGTTCTAAATACGAGCCCAATCATTCTTCTTTCAATTCCCATTTATCTCTTATATGTGAGATGACTAGTACCGAGCCCTCGAACACCTCTGTTGTTTTTCCTCTTATTTGTCTTAAGAGTTCAAGATCGAGTGCATATACTTCATACTCGACCATGTTATTGGTGATTTTGTAATCCGACTTAGTAGCTATAAGGAAAAGATCTCCTTCCAGCAAGATCAAAATTACTCTTACACCTGCCCCTTTCTTATTTACAACTTCATCGAAGTATACCTTTTATCCTTAGGGCTCAATTGCTCTTAACCCTTCATTTGAGAATTGGGAAGGTTCAAATTCTCATTCTTTGAGAGGTTGTTATGCCAAGTACTATGAAATCGATCATCCCTTTTTCACTAGCAATGTACTTAATATCAAATTTAGTCAACAAGATCACCACTTTGCCAATCTTCTTATCAGGGAAAGGGCCTTATGTAGGTACTTAACTGAATCAAGCTTTGAAGCTACTTCACCGAGTGTGACTAAAATAATGCCTCAATTTCTTAGTCGCCTAGACTAATGCTAGGCATGTCTTCTACACCTGATTATACTTTTCCTTATAAGACAACAACTTCTTGCTAAGATAGTACACCACGTATTCATTTCTTTCCCATCCTCTTGAGCTAACATTATGCTAATAGAATTATCTTCCATTATTATATACAAAGCAATTTTTTAGGGTTTGGTGGCTTTAATACTAGGGGGTTAGTCAAGTATCATTTTATTCTCACAAAGGCCTTTTGACACTGGTCACTCTACTTTATTGGCTGATCTTTCCTTAACAACTTGAAGATTGACTCGTAAATGGGTGTAAGCCTTGCTATGAACTGACTAATGTATTGCAAGCAATTCAAAAAGCCTTAGATCTCATTTTTTTTTTATGGCACAGGCATATCTTAAATTACCTTTACCTTATATGGATCCACTGTAATTCTCTTTTCACTGACCTTATGCCCTAACAGCTTTCTAGAGGTGACCCTAAACACATATGTCTTTGGATTCAACCTTAAGTTATACTCATCAACCCTCTTCAAGAATTTCTCCAGAGCTTCAAAGTGTCCTTCCCTTGTTTTCAACTTCATCATCATGTCATCTACGTACACCTCCACCTTTTTATGAATCAAGTCATGCAACTAGGTCATTGTCATTTGCTGGTATGTTGCTTCCGCATTCTCTAACCTAAACAACATCACCTTATAGTAATACATCCCCTTCTTCATGATAAAAGCCATTTTCACCTTATCCATTATAGCCATAAGGATATGGTTATACCTTAAGAATCATTTATAAAGGAATACATAACATAAGTTGCACTATTATTAACTAGCACATCAATGTGTGAAAATAAAAAATCATCCTTTGGACTTGCTTTGTTTAAATCCCTATAATCAATGCATATCCTTCCCCCCATCCTTTTTTGGTACTAGTGCTATGTTGGCTAGCTATTCAGGGTAGTTTACCACCTCCAAGAACTTGGCATTTAATTGCTTGGCCACCTCCTCCTTAACAAGTTGAGCCCACTTAGGCCTCATTCTTCGCAGCTTTTGTTTAACTAATTTCATGTGTGGGTAGGTCAAAATTTTATGTTTTGTAATTTGCTTATCGACCTTTGGCATGTCCTTATATGTCTAAGCAAAGACCCTTTGGAATTTTCTGAGCAACAATTTAAACTTTTAATGGTCTTTAAGTGTGACATCACTAGCAATGAGTAAGATTTTTAGATTTTCTCATATGTTAAGCTTAAATATAGTTGTATGCACAAAATTAATGTTAAATATGCTTATGAAATGATGCATGCTATTTACATTACCACTGAGAAACACATCACACAAGTAAGCAAACTCATCATTCATTACTTTAAACTTAGAAAGAAACACATCATCATTTTTAAAAAGACTAGAAATAAGAATATTAGTAGTAAAAAGTCTTGCTCATCTGATTAATTGATTGAAGCCTCATATGCTTGAACATTTTCCTCTATTTCACCCTTTACTTCATCAGTCAGAACCTCATGATCAATATTTTACACATGATCCGCCTTTTTCCCATTATCTATACTAGTAATAGCCTTGATAACTCCCTCGAAACTCTATTTCATTTGATCATCTCCCAGATCGAGTTTCAAAAATTTGCCTAAAGTGTTGCACTTTCCACCATAGTTAGCTTAGTCTCCACCGTAGGGCCTTGCATTTCTTCAGCACTTACCTCCTCAATGGAGTTCATAATCATGCTCTTAATATCTTACAACTTTATCCCAGTGTACACGATTTTAGTAAACTTGCATAGTTCGGTATACTCCCATTTCGAGTCCACGAAGGGTGCAATCTATTTTATCAAGTTAGACCCCCTTTTTTTGCATAATCTTCCCTAGTGGCCCAAAAACTCTGATCCAATAAATACTGCTCCCTCTGTTCATCAGTGACCTTTTTACTTATCATTTTATGGCCATATAGACAGAGGCTCGTATAGAACCACATGCTGATTTGATTCTTGATCATTCTTTGTCTCTGCAACTTGTTTCCTTTTCTTCTTACCATCCTCCTCTTATGATAAGTCCTGATAATTATGATACCCAATTTGCCAACATCTAGTTAGAAAAAAGTCTTTTTGAGTTCATCTATATCCTTGCTTAGTGATTCTTAATTTTTAGTTGCCTCATGCCCAATCATCTTAATAGTCTCCCCTTCTTTTATAAAGAAATCTTATAATAGTTTATGCAAGTCCCTTGCCTTTAGCTCTAACTTCTTAAATGATACCATAGTCTTTTCCTTACAGTTTGAGTGGGGATCCCAAGAAATTCTGATACCCATGTAGAATTCTTTCATAACCCACTATCCTGAGAGGAAGTTCATGTTCTTCACAATCCCCATAACTTTAGGATCAACCCACTTATTGGTAACTTATAAAACTTGAAACCCTCAAAGATGCAAAACAACCATACTCATAATCGATACAATCTCCCAACCTCTACGTAAATGGTCACGATTTCTCCTTTTGTAAGGAATCTTTACTTGTTGATGGATAGTAAAAGGCACACCAATCAGTGGGTGGTACCATGTCTCCATAGCAACAATGAAAAAGTGATCCGAATGTCTAAGATTGTGAATTCTGCCATTGTCTCCACTATACCTATTTTTACCAAGGTCTTAAAGACACCTATAGTCGGCCTTCTGCTATCATCATGACCCAAATGACACTATTAAAAGCCTTCAAATATTTCTTAGATAATCCAAACTTATGTAGCAACTTCGATGGGCATATGTTGATCCCGAATCACGTGGTGTACATTTTCCCTTTACTTCAACTTGAATGAATAGGGCTAAGTTATTATCCCTTCCTTCTAAGCAAATGGTTATCTAAGAAAGTGATTTTACCTTTATGAGTTAGCAATACAACAAGATTCATCAAAGTAGCTTCTTTGAGATAACCAGACTTGATAAAGTCTCAACCACAACCTTCTTATGTTCTTGTGATGTAATGAGCAACTCCCACACACTGATATGAGCAGACATCTTCTTCAACTGTTTCATAATAGGATTGTGATCCTCTTTCTCCTTTACAACGAGTTCATTTGTCATTTTCCCAATCATCGACTATATGGGCACTTCCCTATCAAGATAGTACTTCCCATGATGAGTCACATGGCTCATCCACTCAACTTCTTTATCTTCATCACTCTCTTCCCATAACTAGATCATTCTCTTCCATTGCTCCTCATTTATCTTCTCATCTGAGCTTTCCCATGGATTAATAATGTAAATAACTGAAACCTCATTCATAACATGTTTGTTAGTGGCAATAAGAACCTCTTCAGGAATCCCAAAATCTATCATAAAAATCCCTTGATATGGGGGAGGAACATTATGATAGTTTGGGAGAGGGTTTCTCTCATATGCTAGGCCTTTTAGAATTTAGTGGGACAATTGTCATGTTATCGGTGAGATCCTGAATCTCGTGTCTTAGCCTATAATAGTTATCAGTGCTATGACCTAGTCCTTGATGAAAAGTGTTGTAAACATTGGCGTCATATCCCCTAGGTAACGAGTTAGGAGGTGATCTCGGGGTTAAAGGCCTTAACACTCCCTTATTCTATAACCTCTCAAATGCCTTAAATAAAGACATCCCTAAATCAGTGAACTGTCTTGGTGCTCTTACTATGTTGACATTTATCATTTTATTCCCGTCGGCTTGAGGCTGATACGGGGCACTTCTTTTTCCCAATACTGTCTTCTTGACTCGAATTCTAATTATTTAGCTTGTAAAACCACTTCTCAGAGGTCTTCAAAGTTTTTAACAAGCATTCCATAAATTATGGCACTAACGTGTGACATCCCATTTACTAATCATTCCTCAAGTAGGTGCATTAACTCATTTATAAGATGTGGAATACTAAAGTGACACAACATCATTAAAATTCTCTCTTACCATCCATTGTCATTAAAAGGCCTTCGCTTAATTATTTTTCACACTATGTTTCTTGTTTCACAACATAGTAACCATTTACAACAAAATATACATGGCAAAACAAACCAAAATACTAATAGACTACATACTGGCCTAACCTTTATTAGATTGCTAGACAACAACTTCAAAATGCAAACTGGATGAATCTTTAGCCTACTTTTTATGAAAGAAAATTTAAAGTAAAGGAGTGAGCTAGCATACTCAATAAATAAACACATAATGATACGTCAATCACAAATAACATAACAAACATTTAAATATAAATAACTGATCATCATATCCATGCATGAAATAAAGAGTATTTACTCTTTAATGCTACACAGGCTATCAAATGTTATTGCCACATAGGCTATTATATATTGTTGCCACACAGGCTATCAAATATTGTTACCACACAGGCTATCAAATATTGTTACCACACATGCTATCATATTTAGTTACATCATAGACTATAGATATCACTGCTACACAAACTATAAATATCAGTGCCACACAAGCTATCAAATGTTGTTGTTGAATAAGCTATCATATTTGGTTGCCACATATGCTATCAATATCATTGCCACACAAACTATTAAATGTTGTTGTCATACAGGCTATCATTTTTGGTTGCCATATAGACTATAAATACCATTATCACACAAGCTATAAATATCATTGCCACACATGTTATCAAATGTTGTTACCACACAAACTATCATTTTTGGTTGTCACATAGACTATCATATATTGTTTCTTCCTTAACAACATTAAGTATTAGTCTTTCAACAAATCACCTATAAATCCAACAAGATTCTAGCAATATAATGGCAAATAACAACACCCATAAACCTTGGCAAATCACATCACAACATGCTTTCATTCTCAAGTCATACTTCATTAACATCTCATACAAGTAAATAATTTAAAAGTATAACAATCTTTCCATCAATGTATTCATCAATATCATCTCATTAACAACATTTAATTCAATTGAGTATAAGTTCATGGAATTTAACTAATCACATGTTTAGTACCATTAGTTATTTACTTACCTCGTCCTTTAACCTATTAAGCCGTGGATAGTCCTAGCTTATTCATAATATTATCTTCAATGCCTCAAGGACTTATTTCAATATATCAAATCAATCCATGATGATAAAGTAAGATTTTCATCTTTTTATACATATATGCTTTAGTAAAATATCATGAACGTGGTAGGCCATTTCTATAATTACTTTTGCCTCACAAATCCAATTGACCTAATTATTTTTTTCAATTAAACTAGACATATATGGGTACAACATATCCAAAATTCAGTCTAAAATATGCACTACGTAATTTATGGTCAATTTTATAAATTTGGCCTATTTTGGGTGCAATTATACACTAAAAAGTCTCATAAACTTAGCTATATCTCAAAAGATAGAAGTTCAATTGAAAAACTGATTTATATCCAATTAGGTAACATATAAATGAACATTTTCATATTTCACACATGCTCTAATTCAGCCTATAAGGTTCTCAAATGAAATGATCAATCTCAGATTTTTAAGGCATGAGTTGGTTCGAGATCAGCCCCAATTAAGGAGCCATATCTCTTAACACACAAATTATCAACATTTCTTTATAGGAATTTAGATAAGATATAATGCTATAACTTTCATATTTTGCACTTCACCTAATTTCAATGTGAACCCACAAAATTATTATAAAATAGAATTGAGAGCTGAGTAGGTTTTAACAACAACTAGTCACAATCAAAGGGTCATATCTCTTCACACACTACTTATTTAGAAAACTATTTTACAACTATTTAGATGAGGCATAAATCTACAAATTTCATGGTTTGAACTTTGCCTAATTCATCTTTTAGAGTTATGAAAATATGGGTATAACAGTTGCCCTTAAAACAAAATTAAAGAAATTCAGCTCATATCACTATCAACAACTTCTCCACATGAATCCTAACTACAATTACTTTATAACTCCTAATATTTACTCAACATGCCATGGAGGAGAAATTTCATGGGAGAACAAATATGAAATTACATACCTTTAAAGCTAGAAAACTTCAAGATTCTTCCTAGTTAACTCAGTTTTTCTTCTTCTTCTTCTTCTTTTTCTTTCTTTCTTTCTTTCTTAGCTCTCTTTCTTCTGTTGCACCTCCTCACATTTTTGTCTCTTTAATATTCTCTTAAAGCAATAAAAATTCCATTTGTATCCCTATCTTAATAAGACAAAATCATGGTGGCTTGTTTCTATTTGTTGGAAGCTCAATTTTCCTCTTTTATTCCATCTTCTTCACTCCTTCATCACCTTTATCCATTTACTAATCCCCATATGCTCCTTATACTTTTCATAAGTTCTAAAATTCCTTTATTTAAAATATTATAACATGTACATAACATATGACAATTTGCTATGCCACTATGCAAACATCATATTCATATTTAAATGCAATAATGTAAGTGTTATTGTCATGCTTATGCCATGTAATGCATATATTCAATATAACATAATTAAAATGCATGTGATTTGGGTTAAGGATGCTACATTTCTCCCCACTTATAGAAATTTTATCCTTAAAATTTTAGTTACTAGAACTTTATAATAGATAAGTGGCCTCCTTAGGTGAGTGGGTAACTACTAGATTCGTTAACTATTTTAGTTGCTGATCAAAAATTTCAATTGGTTCTTCATGATAAGTCATATCATCAAACAATTCAATCTCTAGCTCTGATAATATATGCTAGGATCAAATCGATACCTTTGGAGCATATAAACATGGAACACATCATGTATATGAGATAATTTTGCTAGTAATGCCAATTAATATGTTGAAGGCCCAATTCTCTCTATTTTCTCATATGGCGCAATGTACCTTGGACTTAACTTTCCTTATTTATTGAACCTAATAATGCCTTTCCATGGTGAAACCTTCAAAAATACTTTATCTTCAACTTGATAGTTGATTTCTCGTCTATGTCTATCAACATACCCTTTTTGCCTTTCTTGAGCAGCTCACAAACATCTTCTGACTACTTGGATTTTGGTCACTGTATCCTATACCATCTCGAGACCTTTTAATTATATCATCCCTTCAACATCTTAACAAATTGGACTTCTACATTTACCATATAAAGTTTCATATGGTGCCATACCAATACTAGAGTAATAGCTATTATTATATGCAAACTCCATTAATGACAAATGATCATCCCAATTGCCTTTGAATTCTAACATATAAGCTTGCATCATATCCTTTAATGTTTAAATAGTCCTTTCTAATTGACCATCAGTCTGTAGGTGAAAAGTAATACTAAAATTCAAATGAGTATCCAAGGCTGTTTGTAAGCTATTCCAAAAATGAGAAGTGAATCGAGGATCTCTATTTGGCACAATAGAAATAGGAATGCCATGTAATCTTATAATCTCAGCAACATATATTTTAGTTAGTCTATGGAGTAAATCTATTTGTCGCATGGACAAGAAGTGTGCAGATTTTATGAGTCTATTTACAATAACCCAAACAACGTTATGCTTTTTCTATGTCTGAGGCAGACCGATAACAAAATCCATTAAAATTTTCTCCCATTTCCATATCGAAATAGATATAGGATGCAACTTACCTGTCGATGCATAATGTTCTGCCTTGATCTGTTAGCAAGTTAAACATCTTGATACAAACTTAGTCATATCTTTCTTCATCACTGACCACAAAAAATGTGACTGCAAGTTTCTATATATTTTTGTACTTCTAGGGTACATAGCATATGGTGCATTATGTGCCTCCTACATAATCTTTGATCTCAAAGCATCAACATCTGGTGCATAGACTCAACTACCCATCACTATCGTCCTATCATCTCTAATAAAAAAAATTAGTCTTCTTAGTTTCTTATATTTTCAATAGCATTTGTTACAAATATGGATCCTTCCTCTGAACTTCTTTAATTTTATCATTTATTACAAGCTTTAACTGAAGTGTAGCTATTAAAGCTGTCATAGTCTCAATCTTAAATTTTACATTTAAAGCACGAAGATTAACAAAGGATGTCAAACTATAACCAACCATATCAGCAACAACATCTAAGGTTTTTCTGCTTAAAGCATCAACAATAACATTAGCCTTACCCAAATGATAATCAATAGTGCAATCATAGTCCTTTAACAATTCCATCCATCTTCTCTACCTTAGGTTCAATTCTTTTTATGTTGGAATATATTTCAAGCTTTTATAATCTATCAGAATCTAAAATGTCTCTTCATACAAAAATACCTCTAAATTTTCAAGGCGTGGACAATGGCTGCCAACTCTAAGTCATGTGCAGGATCATTCAACTTATGAGGCCTTAGTTGTCGAGAGGCATAAGCTATCACCTTTCCCTGGTGCATCAATACATAATCTAGTCCTCGTCCTGATGCATGAGTGTACACCACAAATCCATAATTTGTTAATGATATTGTCAAAAAGTGTCATCGTCAATTTCTTTTTCAGTTCCTTAAAACTTTGCTGACATTGACTATCCCATTTAAATACTGCATTCTTTCTTAATAATTTTGTCAATGGCCTAAGAATAAAGGAGAATTCTTCTACAAGTCATCTATAATAACCAGCCAATCCAAGAAAACTACGTACCTCTAATACATTTTTTGGTGGATCCCATACCAAAATGGCTTTCACCTTAACTAGATCAGGTTAAACATAATGTTTGGACACAATATGCCCTAAAAAGGCCATTTGTTCCATCCATTATAACTATTTTTCCTTTAAGATATGCAATATGATTCTCAAATGCTACTCGTGCTCCTCGTGATTTTGTAAGTATATAAGAATGTCATTAATGAACATAGTCACAAATTGATCAAGATATTGCTAAAACGTATAGTTCATTAGTTAAACCAAAAGGCATAACAAGGAACTCATAGTGACCATACCTAGTTCAAAAAGTAGTTTTTGAAATGTTTAGCTCAACAACCCTCAACTACCAATACCCAGATCTCAAATCAATTTTTGAAAATACCGTTGCACCTCAAAGTTAATCAAGTAGATCATCAATTCTTGGTAAGGGATATTTATTCTTTACTATTACTCAATCCAGTTACATATAATCAATACATAATCATATTCTCCCACTTGACAAATAACACCGATGGCCCCAAGTAGTCGTGGTAGGTCGAATGAAACCTTTTTGCAACAACTGTTCTAATTGTTTATTTAATTCTTGTCATTCTATTGTTGCCATTTGATATGGTGCAATACACATAGGTGCCACTCTTGGAAAGGTCTCCATATTAAAATCAACTTTGCTATGTGGTGGCAATATGGCAAGTCATTACTTATAAAAACTCTCTTATTATAGGAATATCTACCAAACCTAAACTAGGAACACTAATGTCCAGTACACTTACTATAAATGTGTTACAATTTTCTTTGATTAGTTGAAAAACTTGAATAGCTAAGATTAAACAAGTTGGAATAGTTTTATGCTCCCTAATAAATATAATTCTTAGTTGTTCTGAAGATCTGATCATCAATTCTTTAGTATGACAATCTAAAACTGCAAGATGTTCTGCTAACCAGTCCATTCTTAGAATAACATCAAATTCCTTAAAGTTCATCAATATCAAATCTATAAGCAATACGACACCACACACCAGTACTGGACAAGTTTTACATACTTCATTTACAATCACACTACCTTCAGTAGGCATCTAGACACCTAAATCATATCTTAAGGATTCAACTACAACATGCACTCGTGATACAAATTTTTAATGACATAAATGAATATATGAATCCTAGGTCCATCAAAACATAACCATTTAAATCATAAATATAAATTGTACTATAAACAACTTCAGGACTTATTGGAGCCTCTTAACGAGTGATATCATAAACTCTAGCCCATGGTTGAGTATGGGCTACCTATCCACTACAAAAAATTGAAGTTGTTCCACCATGTCCTTTTGTACCTTTACCTTGCCCTCTCTACCTTTGCTTGTGTTATGAGGATTCTCCCTAACACTGCTCTACCAACTACCTGAGATTCCCCTCTAGGAAAACCTATCATTAGACAATCTCGACTCATATGGCCTAACTGTCTATAAATATATCAAGTGAGCCTTTTAGGTCCCCAACATTCTCCAAAATGAGTTCTTCCACAATTAGTATAAATTAGGGCTACACCACCACCCATTATGCCCATTGGTTCTCCCTTACTGTTTGAGCCTTCAAAACTACCATAGCCACCTCTACTCAATGCCACTGATACCAGACTGTCTTTGTCCTTTGCCTCTTTGATTACTAGTAACTCCTTGAAATCCTAATCCCTTAGATGATGTAAAACCACCTCTTTTTATTTCTCTATTTGGTTCTTCATTCCACCTTACATAACTTCTCTTCCTTTTTATCTTAATTGCATTCTTCTCTTAGATCACCCCCTCAGCTCGAATAGCTGCTGCTAATAATGCAGTATAATTGGCTAGCTTGACTACTAATCGATCTCAAATTTCTAACCTTAGTCCTCTCTTAAATTTTTGGCACTTCAATTCCTTTGTAGTTACATATTCTGGGGCACACCTTGAGAGTTTAACAAATTGTTCCTCATAATCTACCACTGTTATATCATTTTGCTGCAATTGGAAAAACTCCATCCTCTTCTTATCTAACTATACTACTGGTGTGTATTTGTTTGCAAACTCCCTTAGAAAATTATCCCATGTCAAAGTCATCAGTTGATCAGTGTTACCTAGAATAGTCTCCCACCAATCTTAGGCATTCTTTTGAAGCAAAAATATTGCATACTTTAGCTTTTGCTCTAGGGTGCATTCAAGCATGTTTAAGATTCTCTCAATTCTTCTAAGCCACTCCTTGGTCTCAACAGGATCTGTAATGTCCTCAAAGTCAATTACCTCTTGCTTCCTTAATCTATCATAATTTTTATCTATAGCAAGTCCTACATATGCTTGTGCTGTAAATTTTTGCATCATCTGAGCAAACTATATGATATTTGGGTTTACACTTACAACTAGATTATTTCTTGACATTTCAAGATTCTCTGCAACATGGTCAACATGCTCATGTGTTTGAACAGACTTGGCAGACTCATCTCTAACCTATGAGCCAGCATGAACTTTACCAGGTGCATCCATACTCCTATATGCCAATGTATGTAAGTATTAACCCAATGCAAATATCATGTCCAACAAATTCATATTACACATGTCTATAAAATCACTTATCCACTCTGATACAACTAAAATGTGATGTCCTATTTACTAATCATTCATAAAGTAGGTACATTAACTCATTCATAAGACATGAAATACTAAAGTGACACAACATCATTAAAATTCTCTTATGCCATTCATTGTCATTAAAAGACCTTCCTTCAATTATTTTTCACACTATATATCTTGTTTCACAACATAGTAGCTATTTACAACAAAATATACATGGCTAAACAAACCAAAATACTAATAAAATGCATACTGCCCCAACCTTTATCAAACTTCTAGACAATAACTTTAAAATGCAAACTAGATGTAATCTTTAGTCTACTGTTCTTAAAAGAAAATTTAAAGTAAAGGAGTGAGATTGCATACTCTATAAGTAAGCACTTAATGATACTTCAATCACAAATAACATAACAAACATTTAAATATAAATAACTCATCATCATATTCATGCACAAAATAAAGAGTTTTTACTCTTTAATGCCACACAAACTATCAAATGTTATTGCCACATAGCCTATTATATATTATTGTCATATAGGCTATAGTTATCATTTCCACACAGTTTATCAAATGTTGTTGCCATATTGGCAATCATATTTGGTTGCCATATAAGCTATAGATATCATTGCCACATAGGCTATCAAATGTTATTGTCACACAAGCTATCATATTTGGTTGCCAAATATGTTATAAATATCATTGCCATACATACTATTAAATATTATTGCCATATAGGCTATAAATATCATTGTCACATAGGTTATCAAATGTTGTTGTCACACAGGCTATTATATTTGGTTGCCATACGGGCTATCATATATTATTGATTGCTCAACAATATTAAGTATTAGTCATTAAACAAATCATCTATAAATCCAACAAGATTCCAGCAATATAACAACTAATAACAACACTTATAAACCTTAGCAAATCATATTATAACATACTTTCATTCTCAAGTCACACTTCATCAACATCTCATGAAAGCAAATAATTTAAAAGTATAACAATCCTTTCATCAATTTATTCATCAATATCATCTCATTAACAACATTCCATTCCATTAAGTATATGTTCATGTCATTTAACTAATCACATGTTTAGTACCGTTAGCTATTTATTTACCTCTTCCTTTAAGCTATTAAGGTGTGGATTGTCCCGAATTATTTCTAATATTATCTTCAATGCCTAGAGGACTTATTTCAATACACCAAATCAATCCATGATGATAAAATAAGATTTTCATCTTGTTATGCATATATGCTCTAGTAAAATATCATGAACTTGGTAAGTTGTTTCTATAATTACTTTTGCCTTACAAATCCAAATGACTTGATTCTTTTTCTCAATTAAACTAGAAATATATGGGTACAAGATATATATCCAAAATTCAGTCCAAAGTATGTGAACTACGTAATTTATGGTCAATTTTATAAATTTTTCCTATTTTGAGTGCAATTATACACTAAATAGTCCCGTAAACTTAGACATATCTCAAAACATAGAAGCCCAATTGAGAAATTGATTCATATCCAATTAGTTAATATATAAGTCAACATTTTTCATGTTTCACACATGCTCCAATTCGGCTTAGAACGTCCTTAAATGAGATGATCAATCTTAGACTCTTCAAGCATGAGTAGGTTCAAGATCAGCCCCAATCAAGGAGCCATATCTCTTAGCACACAAAATATCAATCAAAACTTCTTTATACTAATTTAGATAAGATATAATCTTACAAATTTTATATTTTGCACTTCACCTAATTCCAACTCTAGCCCTATAAAATTATTAGAAAACAGAATGAGCAGGTTTTAACAATAACTACTCACAATCAATGGGTCATATCTCTTCACACATAACTTATTTAGAAAAACTATTTTCCAGGCATTTAGATAAGGCATAAACGTACAAATTTCATGCTTTGAACTTTGCCTAATTTATCTTTTAGGGTTATGAAATCATAGGTATAATAGTCCACCCTGAAAACATAATTAATGGAATTCTACTCATATCACTATCAACAAATTCTCCACATGAATCCTAACTACATTTACTTTATGACTCCAAATATTTGCTCATGATTAACATACCATGAAGAAGAAATTTTATGGGAGAACAAAAATGGAATCACATACCTTTCACCAAAGCTGGAAAACCTCAAGATTCTTCCTATTTAACTCAATTTTTCTTTCTTTCTTTCTTAGCTCTCTTTCTTCTACTGCACCGCCTCACATTTTTGTCTCTCTAATCTACTCCTAAAAGAGTAAAAATTCCATTTGTATACCTACCTTAATAAGACAAAATCATGGTGACTTGTTTTTATTAGTTGAAAGCTCAAATTTCCTCTTTTAGTTCCTTTTCTTCACTCCATCACCTCTATCCATCTACTAATCCCCAAATGTTTCTTATACTTTTCATAAGTTTCAAAGTATCATTATTTAAAATACTATAACACACACACACAACATATAACAATTTGTCATGCCACTATGCAAACATCATATTCATATTCAAATGTAATAATATAAGTATTATTGTCATGCTAATGCCATGTAATGCATGTATTCAAATATAACATAATTAAAATGCATATGATTTGGGTCGAGGATGCTACATAATGTCAGGCAGTGCCCCTTTAATAATCATCTTAACTTGTTCTCTCTTTATAGGCCTCGTGGTTGCCTTTGAAGCCATCTTCTTCCACCTTCTGATATAATCATTGAAGCTTTCACCTATTTTTTGCTTCAAAGATTCGAAGTCTTGCAATGTGACCTCTAGATCTAAATTTTGCTCTTAAAAAGCTTTCAACTCCTTCAAGTTCTTTTTAATAGTCTTTGGCTTATTGAAATACCATATCTTTGTAGACCCTTTCAGTGATAACTCAAAAAGCTCTAACATGGTATATGCAGGAACCTCAATGTCTTCATAACTAGCAAATACAAATGAACATGGTTCTTAGAATTTTGAATCCCTATAAACTTAGAAAGTTCAGACATATGGAAGTTAGCTGGTAGCTTCTTAGGTTTGCAAGCCAATAATTCCTTAATATCTATTCCCATCTTCATACCCTTAACACCTAAGGCCATTGGTATTTTTTCCAATGGCTTAGCAAAGTCATCAAATCAAATGCTATTCTTCTCACTTTCTAGGGGTTTATCTAGAATAATAGTTATACTTCTCACTTTCTTAGTAAGCTTATTTTCATGGTATTCTTTCATCCTAAACATATCATCATCAATCACCACGGGGTGGGGTGCTTCTATTGGTGTTTTCCCTTTATCAGTTTGATTAGTAAAGGTCTCCCCTTTTTATAAAATTTTGTTGACACACCTGTTTACCTCCTTAATAATCCTTTCTTTTATCTTGCAGTTGATGTCGACCATTATTTTGTCCAAGATCTCTAGTGGTATAGTTGGTTCTATGATTGGGTGAGTTTTTGAATCGAGGTTAGAGTCTTACTCTTTCTACAAGTCGATTCCCCTTTCTTTTCCATGAGGATTAGCATAGTGCTATGATGATTATAAAATAAGGGTTATCAGTATAATGCATAAACAAGTAATTGATGTATGTATGCATAGTATGTGCAAGTTATTTTACACAAGATCATTCCAACCTTATTCCTCTCACACATGAGGTCTAGTGGCTCTTTCTTATGCTTGGTCTCATTCTTATACCATTAAGGGGTAAAGAATGTGCGAGGTCACCTTGAACTGGGAAAAATTAAAGTCTTGAAATAACATATGCATAAAGATGCTAAAAGGAGGAACTTTTTACATTACTTGAAGGAATATGCGCAAATAAAGAAAGAAATCCCTTTAAAGAGATAGGGATGTACATAGAAAGAATTTACATAGCGAGGAAGGAAAAATACATTAGTATTTACATATGAATTATAATTACATCGAGGGGGTGGGGTTACATTTATTCTTATGTTAGAGTTTGTTAACCATGTTCTTCAAGGACTTTCACTCTTCTTCTATGAAATGCAAACAAGTGAGGTACCCTATTTCAAGGTGTTATTAGCTCCTACATGCGCCTAATGGTTGAGAGAGTTATTATAGCTGATGGCTCCTATATGCTTGAAGGGTAGTTGTCATGATCTTCCATTCAATATATTAAAGGTATTAGGCTAATGTGTGATGAATCCTTCTCACAATCTCCTAAGCCCAGATGAAGCTTAGGTCTCAAGTTTGGAGAACCATCGATTTATCTGAAGGCACCTAGTACTCGTGGTGAAGTGTGAAGGCTACATGAATGTAGTGAACTTACTTAATAACAAGTTTAAAATATTAAAAGTGAATCAGAGATTAAACACAAAGTCAATTTTGGGTCTTTCTTGTAGTTGCCACTGTGAGCGCCTCATTGGTTTTGCGTTGTGCTCGAATAAGTGGAATCTTACTTGCGACTCTATCTTTTTATTAATAATTAAGGGATCGAGAGGATGGGTGTCTTTACATTAGTACTTACCCTAAGGTGTAGGGCATATTTGGATCAACAGGGGATCCTTTTAGGCTTTACATGACTTTAAAGCCTTAAGTCCAAAATGTTGGTCATCGGGGGACTAAGTGTTAGATGATACATTGGTACCATCCCTAGAAAATATAGAGTCACCACCCAACTTTGGTTGGGACAAGAATTTGGGGAAGGAAATATTTGAACATATTCTAAGTCAATTAGAAGGTCCATTTCATCTTCACCCCATTAAAGATTGGGTTCAAAAATTGAGTATGACTTGGGAAAGAGGTTAAGTACCCCCAAAATGCTCAAATATTAGGATCCAGCCTTGAGCATCCTTGGTTCACTTTTAATATTTTAAATAAGTTATCGATTAGTCTAATTAACACCCTAAACATACATCTAAGCATGATTCATTTTGATAAGTCAAATTATCAATGGGGTAAAGGGTCATGCATGATGGCAAAAGGGGTAAGCATGCATTGTCATCCATGCATAATCATTTCAAAAGGGGAAGGGGGTCATGCATCATGGTAAATGGGATAGGCATGCATTGTCATCCATTCATTTATGACCACATAATATGACCATTGAGACCAAGTTATGGTCTTAATCAAACATAACACCAACACTCAAAAGAATAACAAGTTAGTAAATGAAACAAGTGTAAAACAAGTCAAATGAATTCAAAGCACAAAGAAGGAATACAATGCATATTACCATCTCTCCCAAACAAAAGGTGCCTAGATATGCAATTAAGTCCATAATATCACATCCCCATATAACCATCCAACAAGCATAAAAAATCAAAGCATGTGAATCATAAGCATTAAAAGAAGTAAAATACACAATACAAAGCATTTGGAGGATGCTGAATGGCACAAGGCAACAACTCATCACAAAAAGGATTATAGGATTAATGAATCCTCACCTTATGTAGCTTTAAAAGAGTATGACATCCATATATACCACTAACTATGTGGAGTTAGGATACAACGTAAGACTTAGGGAGATTGAGGGGCCAAAACATTATTCACATGTTTTAAACACAAAACATAATGATAAAAGAGACACTCAAAGTCATTGGAACCTTAAGTTGTTCACTTGGTTACTGTCAAAAGAACATCAAAACAGAACTTTAATGTCAAACTAAATCATAAATAAAGGGGACTTAATGCATTATATGAAAAGAGATTGTAAAACCACTTCAAAACAATACCAAAGTTCCATTTTGGGTTGAATGGGGATCCTAAGATGTTATTCCTCATCCCATTCTATTATTGGAACACCTTTGGAAAAAAGGAAATCCAAATGAAGAAGAAAATAGAACTTTGCAAAAAATTGCTTCTAAACAAACTAGGTTGTACAACCTAATATTGAGACTGTATAGGTTAGGTAGAGGGTTGTACATCCTATAGACAAGGCTGTACAATCCTTATTTCCTAAATTTTGGAAATTAAGAAAAAGAGAAAAGAAAAAAAAAAAGAAGAGGGAGAATGAGGAGGATTCCTAAATGCTTTTATGTGTTTTTGTGCCTTTAGAGGCTTATAAATTCAATATTTTCCTCCAAAATGCTTAGGGAATGCATAAAATTAAAGAGATTAGGTCTAGTTCTATCTTGGAGTGAGTTGGAGTGAGTTAAGGTTTAGTATTTTTGTGTTTGGGAGGTGTGTGTGAAGTAATTTTTTACCCCCAGGATTTTCTAAGCCTCCCCTCCTTCTTTAAATGAGGGGGCATTTATAAGTGTCAGATAAGTGCATAGGGCCATAAATGGTTCTTAATGCACCATGGACATGTCTAGTCACAGAGAAGGAGATGAATCTCTTTGAATTAAGGTTTGTATACAAGTTGTACAACTAAGAATGGGTTGTACATCCCTTTGTCAGTGCTATGCAGCTTTAGTGTTTAAGATGGGGGCCAGTTCCAAAAGTTTTTAAGACTTACGGTTTTAGGGTTGGTTGTACAACCTTATGCATGATTGTACAACCCTAGTTTATGGGCTATATAACCCATCAACACTAGTAGGCAGCTTTTGGGCTTGGTCTTGGTCATGGTTATAGACTTCTCTAAGGTTTCTTTAGGCCTTTCATCTCTTTCTTTGGCAATTCCCCTTGCATTTGAGGGCTAGGTTTAATGGTTTTCATCATCGAGATTTTGTATCCAGAGGTCCAAAATCTTATGCTTATAGTCACCCATTAGGGGGTTCAAAATAAGAATGTTGAATGACAAAGAATATCATGTTATGCACACGTACATTCTACTTAACTATGAGGAAGTAACACCTTTTATTGAGTAAGAATTCATCTATGTCCTATTTAACAATGATAATATGGAATTACACTTATATATAGTAATGTCTGTTGATTTTGACATATGATGTGAAGGATTTACATGTCAAGGTTATAACAAAGTTACCCAATTATTACTGACAATCAGGTTGATGTGTATATGGAGAATGATTTTATAGTTTGGTTCAATCAATATGTGAGTATTCAAAATGCATGATAAACTTGTCATTTTCAAGTATGTGTAACACAAGTTAATGCTTATTTGTTGAATTAATAAATTGTAGACACATAATTGATCAAATAATGTTACCAACATTTTCATTTAAGGATTTGGCAAGAGGTCCATTATGTACTGTAAGGTCATATCATGGATATTATGTCAATGGTTATAAATTTCACTTCAGAGCACATGGTTCTAATAGAGCAACTAATAATTATGGGGTTTGCATAAAGGGCACAAATTATAATACTAATAAGAGTGACTACTACAATTAATTAATTGAAGTTATGGAGTTAAATTATCATGCACTACTTTTATTTAATTGCAAATGGTTTGATCCTAGACCAAATATTGGTATGATATGTTGAACTAAGATAATCAATCCTAGGTTTAGAACCTCTTTTGATCTTGACAAAGTAAATTGATCATCACTAACATTTCAAATAAGTGTTGTTGTTGCAGAATTGAATCAATCTCTCAAGAAGAAATAAAGAAGTTGATGAATTCCAAAGTAACATGTAAATCGCGATCGCAACCTAAGATTCGCGACCGCGACTCATGTTAAGACATGCTGAAAATCAAGCAGGCGAAATCGCAGTGCCATTCTTGACTGTGATCCTTGAAAAGAAAGAAGTCAGATTGACACAGATGAATTCGCGGTAGAAGTCTCGGCTGAGTCGCGACCGCGAATCTCAAAGAAATTCAAGAGGGAAGTAAGTCCACAACCACAGCCTGACAAGTGTCCCATAAGACTGTTGGAAGTCAAAAATCGCGGAGACATATTGCTGGTAGTGACCGCGATCCTTGTAGAAGAAAGTTAACCAATTTGGCAGTTGGATTTGCGGCCTCTATCGTGGCCTGTGCAAGAAAACTCACGACTACGACTTCTGAAAGTAGGTGAAGGACAACGACTATATTTTCCTAGAGAACTAATAAGAAGCTGCCACGTGGACTAGCCGTTAGAAACAAACGGGGTTTCCCTTGAAGAATTTGGATTTAGCGACCGCGATTTAATCCTGACAAGCATTAAATGCAAAATCTGTCAAGCATGTCTCAAAGATTTAGTGAGCTATGATCTGCAACGTCTCTTTGGTGAAGTTTGGCTATAAATACTCCACCAAACAGCCGTGAAGAAGGTTGCTAAGGAATTTATTACAAGTATTAAAAGCTCTCAATCTTTGCTACTCATTTTCTTCATCTTCTTTACATGTGTTAGGTGTGAGCATTAAACACCAGATTGTAAGGTTTTGTGTTAGCCTGCAAAAACACTTTTAGAAAGGTTTAAGTGTAAGC
>CATIWR010086893.1:0-15029 GCA_949677035.1 Omphalea diandra | reverse complement strand
AGATATAGATATCAAACACAAAATAAATTATTTATTTAATTAAAAAAAATATAAATATATATATACATATATATATATATATATATATATATATATATATATATATATATATATATATATATATATATGAAACTTCTGGACACCAACCTAGTAAAACTAGTACTGAGATGTGCAATAGATTCATAAACATTATGGGCACTCTCAAAACTTTAGGGAAGTCATATAAATGAGGACATGGTAGTAAAAATTTTGAGAATACTTCCCAAAGATAAGTGGGAAGCTAATAAGATAGATATAAAAGAAGCCAACAAACTAGAAGTCCTGTCACTTAATGAGCTTATAGGAAAGCTATTAGCTCATGAAATAACTCTTAAGAAGCCTACTGAAAGCATAAGAATGAAAAAGAAAAACTTGGCATTGAAAGCCAAAGAGGTACATTATGATACTCCTACTTCTTATTTATTAACTTCTTCCTCTTCTAATGATGATGAAGATTGTAGTAAAGATGAACATCTTGCCTTCATCACCAACCAAGTAAAGAAATTCCTTTTAAACAAAAAGGGTTGAAAGGCAAGGAACTACAAGAAGAAAGGCACCAAGAGTCAACTCACCTACCATGGATATAATGAGAAAGGGCATATAAAATCATACTATCCTAAGATTAAGAAAAACAACCTCCTTTCTATAAAGTATACCTCCAAGAAATGAAAGGAAGTATTAAAAAGCTACTTGGCATGACACTAGTGACTCCAAACCTGACAAAGATGAAATAAGAAAGGATTTAGTTAATCTTCATCTCATGACAACTAAGGATTAGTCAAATGAATCCTCAAGTGAACTCACATTCAACAGTGATAGTGATAATAATGGTGATAAAGAGGTAAATCCTTACGACTCCTACTCTAGAAATAAGTTGTACTTTATAATTATAAAACTCATTATGAACATTGAGACTTTTAAGTCTAATACCTCTTCTCTTTAAAAAGAGAACGAATCCTTGAAAGAAAGTTCTAAGAGTCAAGAAACTCTAGCTAAAGAGGTAGAGTCACTCACAGTTGAGAACCTTAAGCTAAAGGAAAATCTCAACAAGTTTACTAAAGGAAAGAAGAAGTTAGACTCTATTCTTGAGGCTCAAAGGAGTCTATTTATCAAATATGGATTAGATTATAATGCCACCATTTCGATGACTCCGTCATTTTTCAAATGGTCTTTGTTAAGGCTAAAGAGAATAATGCTTCTGACTATGTTATGAAGCAAAAAGTTTTGAAAAAGGGAAATGCCACTAATAATGGCTTAAGAGGTAAGTCTTAACACAATCACACACTATTGAGAAGTGCTCCTCATAGAGCAAATTATGCTTACATGTATCACTCTTATAAGCCTAAGAGGCAAAGTGTGCAAAGACATAAAATTGGCATAATTATAGATATAGACATACATAACATTAGAGAGTTCCTTGCTTGAGAAATACTTCTAGACACATTGTTCAAAGGAGTTACAAGTCTAAGAGACACTTTATGCATGTACCACCTAAAAGTAGGATACCAACTCATTTTGATGGTAATTATTTCTATTATGATAAATATGGCCACATTACTTATCATTGCCAATCTACAAGGCATGATGAGCAGTTAGCAAGAGCTAACCCCAAAAGACCTAAGAAGGTTTGGGTACCTAAGACATAATCTTACTTATTTTGTATATGTGCTTGAAATCCCAAGTTGGAGAGCAAGAATGGTATCTTAATAGTGGATGTTCAAAACACATGATCAAAGAAAGAAAGTTCTTCACTCAATTGGAAAAAGATTGAAGGTCTTGAGAATGTGACTTTTAGAGACAATGGCAAAGAAAAAATTATTGGTATAGGTAAAATGGGTAAGGATGATAAGTCACCCATCCTTGGTAAAGTACTTCTTATTGATGGACTCAAACACAATTTGCAAATTGTAAGTCAATGGTATGACAAAGGCTTTAGAGTCATATTTGAGCCACAAACAGATTATGCATCAAAATGAATGACAACAAAATTTTATTCATTGGTAGAAAAGTTCATAATATCTATGTGATTGATTTAAATTCTCTTACTAACCATAATGCAAAGTGTTTAGTCTCTATAGTGGATAAAGGTAAAACTTGACATAAACGACTAGGACATGCAAGCATGGAACTCCTTAATAAGCCAAAGAGAGGAAAGTTAGTTGAAGGTATACCTAAAATCATGCTCACAAATGAAAAAGTGTGTGAATCATGTCAAAGAGGTAAATAAATTAAATCCTTATACAAAGGCAAGAATAAGGTAAGTTCTTATGGACCATTGTAATTACTTCACATGGATCTTTTTTGCCCCATTAAGGGAGCGAGCATAGGAGGCATGCATTATGCATTTGTCAAAGTATATGATTACTCTATATATACTTGAGAATTATTCCTCCTTCACAAGGATTATTATCTTGATGATTTTAAAACCTTTGTCAAGAGAATTCAAAACCTAAACAATTTGAAAATCTCTTCTATTAAAAGTGATCATAGTGGAGAGTTTGAGAAAGCTAGGTTTCATAGCTTTTATGATGAGTATGGTATCTTGTATAACTTTTCAACTCCTAGAACTCCATAATAAAATGGGGTAGTGGCAAGGAAAAATAGAACTCTTCAAGAAATGGTAAGAACCATGTTGAATGAGTATAATCTTCTTAAGAACTATTGGCTAATGTTGTAAACACTTCTTGTTATGTCTTAAGTAGAGTCTTAGTGAGATCCTTGTTAAATAAAACTCCTTATGAGTTGTGGAACAATAGAAAGCCCAAGATTGCATATTTCAGAGTTTTTGGTTGTAAGTGTGTTATTCTAAACACTAAAGACAACCTTGGTAAGTTTAAGTCCAAACTCGATAAAGGATTTTTCCTTGGATACTCTACCACTTGCAAAGGCTATAGAGTCTTCAACAATATAACATTTATTATAGAGGAGTGTATACATGTTGTATTTAATGAATCTGACCCCACTTCTTCAAGAATAGAAGAAGATATTGATGATACAAGGCACGAGAAATGAAAGAAATAAAGAGCAAACTCAATTGGAAAGTGACTAAATTTTTAAGAAAGATCACCCAAGAGATCTTATCATTAGTGATCCATCAAGTCAAGTAACAAGTATATCATATTTTAGAAATGCATGTGCTAATATTGCTTTTGTATCCTTTATTGAGCCTCAGACCATAGATGAGGCTAGTAAAGATGAACATTGGGTTCTTTCTATGCAAGAAGAACTCAACCAATTTGAAAGAAATAGAGTGTGGGCCTTAGTTCCTAGACGTCATAACTATTCTATTATTGGAACCAAATGGGTCTACAGAAATAAACTTGATGAACATGGAAACATTGTTAGGAACAAAGCTTGGTTAATAGCCAAAAGCTATAACCAAGAAGAAGGGATTAAATTTGATGAGACGTTTGCACCTATAACTATACTAGAAGCCATTAGAATTTTACTTGCATTTGCATCTCACATGAATTTCAAATTATATCAAATTGATGTCAAAAGTGTTTTTCTCAATGGCACATTGATGATGAAGTTTATGTTGAACAACTTTCTAATTTTAAAAGTTGTTGCTTTCTTAATCATGTGTTCAAGCTAACCAAAACCTTATATGGCTTAGACCAAGCTCCAAGAGCTTTGTATGAGAGATTAATAACTTTTTTTTATCAAAACAGGTTTCTCTAAAGGTTTGGTATACACAACTTTTTTTTTTTTAAGAAAATGAAAGGGGACATATTGTTAATGCAAATATATGTAAATGATATCATATTTGGTGCTACAAATGTTTGCTTATGTGAAGATTTTTCTAAAGTAATGAAGAGTGAGTTGGAAATGAGCATAATGGGAGAACTCAAATTCTTCCTTGGATTACAAATCAAACAAGAAAAAGAAGGAATCTTCATTAACCAAGC
Source organism: Omphalea diandra (assembly GCA_949677035.1). Taxonomy (NCBI): domain Eukaryota; kingdom Viridiplantae; phylum Streptophyta; class Magnoliopsida; order Malpighiales; family Euphorbiaceae; genus Omphalea; species Omphalea diandra. The sequence goes on along the minus strand of CATIWR010086893.1, from coordinate 11,082 downwards.
CAAATATACAAAGAAACTAATTAAAAGATCTAATATGGACAATAGCAAACCTTAAAAACTCCTATAAGCACCAACATCAAGCTAAGCAGGGATGAACATGGTAAGAATGTGGACTAAAAGCTATACAAAGGTAGGATTGGTAGTCTACTTTATCTCACAACCTCTGGAAATGATATTATATTTAGTGTTTGCTTTTGCGCTAGATATCAATCTAAACCTAAAGAGTCTCACTTGCATGTAGTGAAACACATACTTAAGTATCTTGTTGGTACCTCTAACTTAAGACTTTGGCATCGTAAGAGTTCTTCGTTTGAGTTAAATGCATTTTCTGATGCTGATTTTACTCGGTATACCTTAGATAGAAATAGCACTTCAAGCACATGTCAATCACCTAATCAATGTTTAGTGTCTTGGAGTAGCAAAAAGTAAAACTCAATTACTTTGTCAAGTGCAAAAGCTAAATATGTAGTAGTTGGCCTATGTTTTACCAAAATCTTATGGATGAAACAACAATTTCTTGATTACAACGTTGTTGTAAAATAAGTTTATATTAAGTGTGATAACATAAGTGTTATGAACTTATCTAAAAATCCCATTCAACATTCTAGAAGTAACCATATAGACATTAAACATCACTTTCTTAGGGATTATGCTAATAATGGCAATATTATATTGGAATTTATTGATACTAACAATCAATTGGTAGATATTTTCACTAAATCTCTTTATCATTAAAGGATACAATTCATCAAAAGAGAACTTGGTATGATTGATGAAATTACCTTGCAATAGCTTCAAACAGGTTCATCTTCTTCTCAGTTAATTTATAATCTTTGTTGCATGTGATTATATTTGATCACTATTGAAGTCTTTAGATTTTATAACTAAAGATTGTAATTGTATATGTTATTTATTAAACTGTCTAAATATTAGTCGAATTCATGATCATTTCTTTGAATTTGATTAATAACATTCATCAGCTAAGTTTTCAAAATGGTTATGTCATTGAAAAATCTATTTTAAACTAAGCTTTTGTTTGAAAAATATGGCCAACAACCATTGTGTATCTGACAATGACCATTATGTCACATGTAAGTTTTTCAATTTGTTTTTTGTTGGTCTCTATGGTCATTGTGTATCCCTAACAACCGTTGTCACCATGTCAATAGTCATTGAGAATCGGCCACCATCATTGGCCAAAGAACACTTGGAATACCAAGCTAATGGTCATGTGCAACAGTCATTGCCTAACTCGCAATAGTCATTGAACATTCCTAATGATCATATTTTTTTAAAAAAATAGGAGCCTGTTGAGCTTATATATAAACCTCTTAAACCCTAAATCTATTCACTTTTTGTTATCACCTTGCTTTCTCTTTATCTCTCTCTTTCTCTCTCAATTTATGCTAAAATTTTCTGCATTCTTTGCATCAATCACTTATGGCACCCAAACCTGATTCCACAAAGAGATACAAACAACCTACTAGGAAGGACTCTCAACCTTCTTTTACTAGCTCCAACTCTAAAATAGAAAAGAATCTTGCCTTTATGATTGCATAATAAAAGAAGAGAAGTACAAAACCTTCAAATTTGGAAACACAATAAAAGAAGAAAGCTAAAACAACCCACGAATCTAAGGGTAAAAGGAAAGCCACCAAATTGTAGCATACTCCCAAATCATGTTCAAAGCTTATAACTGATCCTCTTTCTCAACAATTCCATCGCAAAGATGAAAAAGAAAAATAATTCGCTTAAAAATTGCTAAAGAGATAATTAGGTGGTGGAAAATTCTTAGAGTGGAATAATTGGTAGAGATACAGTTTGGCAGAATAAGTTGAAGATTTGATGATAGGGATAGGACAAAAACTATTTTGCCATATCAGGGAACCCTTATACTTAGAGCTAACTATGGAATTCCTTACTACTTTAGAAGTTATGGGGAACAATTGTGATGTTTATGCTAAAGCAAGCCCAATGAAATTCATGTTATATGGGAAAGAGTACAAAATTAGGCCAAATGACTCAGCTAGGTGTCTTGATGCTACCAACATAGGTTTGATAGAGTCTCCTCCAACTTTTAAAGTAGATGTCAATCAATTTTGGAAATCAATCATTGACAAGACTACAAACTACAATAGTAATAACACTAAGACTTCGAAGATTAAGAACCAAGCTTTAAGAATTGTCAATAGGTTCATCACATAGAATGCTAATGAAAGGGGACAATCAAATGGCAACTGCACCTTGATGGTTTTATTCTACCTTTGGTGCATGAAGAATAAGCAAAAGGTGAATATCCTTTAGCTTCTAATGCAAAGAATTGATGGCCAAATGGATAAGCCAAATGCTTTTATGATGGCTTATTACATCACCAAGATAGCCAAGTTTATAAAGGCTTTTCCCAAAACTGAGGCAAAACTTAAAGACACTAATTTGATGTTAAAGAAGCTACTTGACAATGAACATGAATAGAAGAAAATGTTATTAAGTATGGATATTTTGCAAAGATTAAATAGTGGGTTGATTAAGCTAGTGCTTGAGGAAAGAGGTGCTCCTCACGAAGAAGTTATAAAGAAGTTGAGGAAGTTATTAGGACAAGGGTTGCAATAACAGGAAGAATAAGAACAAGTGAGCCTATTTCATTTGCTCCATCCCTCTCTCTTTTTGAGCATAATGTTCTTAAACAACTGGAAGCACTTACTTTTGTAGTTAGAAAGGTTAAAGCATCCTTCACTTCTCTCTACCAAAAAGTGCACCAGCTGCAGAGTGATTTGAAGGATGTGAATCAAACTCTTAACTAGATTGTCGAAGGATTAAATTTGCAACTAGGGAGTCCAAGTGCTCAAGAAAAGTAAGAAATTCTACCAGAGTAGAGCCAAAAGTCTAAGGACTTCTAAGGAGCCTGTTATAATAAATGAACTCAAAGAACCAAAATTACTATTAGAATCTCAAGATCAAATCCATACTTCTCCTTTCAAAACCACTTCTTTTCATGATTCATCTGTATGATTATTTTTATTTCATTTTTTTGTTTCTTTTATTTTTCAAAGATAGTTGATGTTGGACAACATATCTTTTCCAATGTAAACTGTTGTATATGTTCTCTTGTAATGAATATATGGTTTATATATGCTCTTTTACTTGATCTTTTACCTATTTTATGCTTCATTTTTATAATGAGAAAGAGGGAGAAATACTATGTTCATATAATATGAGCATATCTTAAAGAGAGCAAAATAAATCATGTAAGGATGATCAACTAACAAACACTTAGGAGTGGGATTAAAAAGAAACATGATAATTCAATACATAACCTTAACAGAATAAGGAGGAGTTAAGATTTTCTCACTTAACATATATATCCATATTATTTTTGGAAAGATTGTTTGTCATCATAAAAAATGGGGAGAATGTTGAACCTCAAGATTTCAAACCTTGTTTTGATGATTACAAACAAGTCAAAGAGCTAACCTGTGTCCAATTTTTTTTTTTTGTGTTAGAACTTATAGGTACAACAACTCTTTGGATTATGGTGATTGGAGAAAGAATTATGTTTTAAAACTCAAAGTATTAGAGAGTGAAGATCAAGACAAAATCAGCCTAACAAACCAATGGGTTTTATCTACCTACAACAGGCATTATGGACCTAGCAACGAACATTAAGATATCATAATAAGTGTTGGAGAAAAACTTTATCTTGAGTATAACATTCTAGATCTCTAAATAGGCATTGCCTATATTCCTATTAGGCATTGAAAAAGTGCTTAGACATAGCTACGCATATTAAATCTAGTAATGGGTGTTATGTTTCTGTAATGGATGTTTATCTTGTCCTCACAACAGGCATTACACTTTCATAATAGGTGTTGAATAAAGTGCCTTAGATTAGTAACACTCCCTAGAATTCAAAATGGTCATTAGTCATTCACAACAGGCATTGAAAAAGCTCTCTAGAATATGCCAAAGGCTATGGACCCCCCAACGGGGCAACCTAAATATCTCAACAGGCGTTGAACACTTTCAACAGGCATTGAAAGTTCACTAATATGCATTGAAAAAGTGCTCTAGTTTGAGCTATGAGCTTTAGATCCCTTAATAAGGGACATTCATATCTCAACATGTGTTAAAGTTATTGCTAATAGGCATTACGAACCCTCCAATAGTTGAAGGATTTATGTAGATCTTATAAAATAGTGTACCAAGTTCATACTTTTTGGGAATCAACAATAGACATTGATCTTCCTCCAATGTGCATTGAGATTTAAAAGTAATGATCATTGTTTTTATCTAACAGTCATTGAACAAAAAGTGAATAAAAAAATATAAAAGACAAAGGAGGAGCCTTGAGTCAACTTCTCTCTAACTGTTAGTCCCAATGGGCATTTCAAGCCAATGATCATTGAACATGTATTTTTTTTTTTACAACCACCCATTTGCATAAAATCAATGATGGTTGATACATTCGCAATGGGCGTTGATAGTCTACTATTGTAATGTGAAGTGACTTTTCTTTTTCTAACGGCTAGTTCTTTGTTCACGGCATAAAAAGACCTGCTCTTAAGAAAAATACATAAAGAACTATTCCATTAAGTGAGTACTCAATTGTGAAAGCTATTTTCATTCAAAAAGGTGAATAAATTGTGATATAACAATCAAAATAAATTTTTTATTCAAAGCCTAAAAGAGTTATCTTTAAAACAGAGTTTGAAGAATAAGCTTCTTAAAAATTCTCTTCACATTCTTAACCTCATCAAACATATCTTGTAAGAATAGTTAAAGTATTTTTATTGCTTGCGTGAAAATGCTTCCTCCTTCTTACATTGTTGTATTTATTTTAAGGAAATCTTAGGCTAGGAAACCAACCCTAAAAACTATATCTTGTGGAAGGTTTAAGGTAGCACCTGAAAACTATTTTGAGTTAAGATTAAGTAGTATTTATGAACTACTTGTAAGAGGTTAATAGAGCTTAAGAATCTATCACTTGTAAAGGTTTGGTAAGTGCCCAAAAACTTACTTGTGTAAAGGTTATTGTTAGTACCTTAAACTATCAATATAGTGAAGACTCTAGTGGAAATACTAGAGGAGAAGATGTATTTATAAATCTTATGTGTTGATTTTTCATTAATTTTTGCACTTATTTTTAATTTTTATTACTTGCCATTACCCTATTCAACCCCCCTTCTAAGGCACCAAAGGACAACAACCTAATTGTGGTAGGTTCAAAAGTTGCCAACCTGGAAATAGCTTGATTAAGGATAACTAGTTAGGAAGTGGTTTAATAAGAGATAGTTATTGTGTCAACATCTCCCTAGGAGTTAGGCTAAGCCTCAAAAGAATTATATGGATGAGTGTAAGTGGAAGTTATCACCTAAACATGCCCCTCTTATTTAAAGATCTTAAATTCCATAATTGAATAAGGGATATCAAATAAGGACAACTTACCATTCTTCTTGTAAAATGTAGCATCCATCATCATCGAAAGATTATTTAGGTTGATGCTCTTCACTTTCTTTTAGCCAAAATAGATGTTCTCCATCTCAAGTAAGACCCAACCTTCTTAGCAATAGACTTTTAGCATCATAAAGGCCAAATCTTACACCTCTTTCTCTCACTAAACAACTAATGCCATACAGTCAGCCATTGTTTTCATGTAAATCACCACTAGTTTGGTCATCGTCAGGAGGATGGATAACTTTTATTATAACTCTTTCTTTATAGCCTTTATCTATTCGCTTTTATGAGCAATGAGCTTGGTGGATGCCTTCCTCTTGCTCGCCTTTGCCTTTTTGCATACTTTATTCATTTTTGAAGTATAGAGGGCAATCCTTTCCTCTATCTTCCTTGTTGTAGCCTATTTAGGAAAGTATCAAAGCTTAAGCAAATATTCAAATGAAATTTGAAAGTTAAGCTAAATAAATATACTAACTAAAGATGCTTATATAGACTTTGTTCAGTTTTTATGGCTCTCGCTGATCCCTTTAAGCACCTAAAGAAGATGCATTATTGTCATCCATTTGATGTCCTTCAAGATGTAGTTTGCCCAATCTTAAGCATTTAGGCCCAAATAAACAAAGTTTAAAAACTTATCATAGATGGATAAGTTTTAAACTATACCATTGGTGTTTGCCTCTAACCAGGCTCATGGATTTAGATTTTGATCCACAATGCCCCAAAGCCCTCTAACTTCGTTGTCAGCTCCTTCAATAGCTCATCTATAGCCTTAGCGATTCTTTTTTTTTTTTTTTACTTATTTCTTTCTTCTAAGGAACACCGAATAGGCAAGGTACACAGATTGAAGTGGTGACATAAGGGTTTTCACAAGAATCATAGAAGAATAGGGTTACACTACTATCATAAAAAAAAAAAAAACTCCCTTATCCATCTGACAAGGGGTTCTTCAAATAAGGGATGGTTGATCCTCATTGTCATCCATGTTAACAATGATGTTCTTTAAGAATTTCATTTTTCTGCGAAAAGAAAAGTTAAGAAAATATTAGTTAGCAAATCATAATAATTGAATGCTAAGGAAATAGTGTATATCTTTTCTCTTCGCTAAGGTTTTTGGCATGGCTCACGTTTGGTGTTAGACTAATCACCACCCACAATCAAGCTAGATGGTCCCCAACTCTTAAAGTTCAATTCCTAATGAACATCTGGATGTAACTCCTAGACAAAGGTTGAACTATGCTAAGTTCACTATAAATTTTACCTCCCTTATGCTGAGTTAGGAAGGGAACCAAGGCTTATCAATAAACAAATTTGTGGAAAATGTTTAAGGCAATAGTGTGGCAAACCAAAAAAAAAAACTGGTTTAGCCAATCCTTCATGAAAAGGAGGTAGGTCAAACACCACTCTAGCCTTTAACTTAAAGGTTTGAGACAAGAATGTCTTAAAAGATCACCTAGTTAGACTATATAGGTTTTGAATAATGACATTATTCATAACAAAGCCCTTCACCCAACATTTTTTTATTAAACTACATAGAATTCTAATATTGTTCAAGTGGAGTTGGGTTGCAAATAAAGAATAAAAATTTAGGTAGTCAGCTATAATAGGGTGGAGAGGAAACCTAAGCCCAAAGTCTAACTACTCCTTATTGCACTACTACAGTTCTCTCATCCACTTAATCGGGTGACCTATAAAATACTAAGTAGCTAAGACCTCATAATCTTTAGGAATCTCATAAAGATACCTAAGTTGCTCTATAATCTCTATATCTATGACATTCTTAATCTGACTCAGTCGAGAGATAGCCTGAGAAATATTACCCTTCATCCTTAAAACATTGAAAGCAAAAATAGAGAAAAAACATGAAATACCTGGTAATTAAGGTTTTTTTACTAGAGTTGTTAAAACTTTAAAACCAGACTAAGTAATAATAAAGAAGGAAAAAAAAAAAAAGACAGAGATTGGTAGCAAAAAATTTGAAGGAAGGAAAGTTTGTTAATAAAAACCTTACAAGGAAAAGAAAAGATTGCAAAGGTAAAAGAAAATGAAAAATAAGGCCCTTTTCATACTTGATTTTGGGCATTGAGAAGTGTGGTAGTAATAACTGCTAGGCACCGAAAAGGCCTACCTTGAGCTGTAAAAATAAGGGTGGCAAAAATAAACCATTAAATTTTTGAAGGAAACCAAAAAATGAAACCGCACGTAGTTAAATTTCTTAAAGCACCCAAATGATGCACCAAAAGATAATGCAATTAAAATTTCCAGGGTGATGCACTCATTTGAAAGAACACCTCTTCATAAACTAACAAAAAAAAGAATAGTACATCCAACTAACATTAATGTCAGAGCAAAAATGAAAAATGATACATCTAACTAACATTAATATCAGAACAAAATTTATTAAGAAGGGAATAATGATAGCTTTTAGCTAACTGAATGACCTTGATGCGTCCTTTATACAAGTAACTTTTTAGTAGAATGCAATCACAGGATACATTCACTAATATTGTTCGATGACATATCATTTAATCAACTCTTTGATGACATAAATTTATGCTAAATAGTGGGTAATGGGTCAAGGTAATATATAGTACTAGTTTTATGCTAAGTAAAGTTTGGAAAAGAATTAGCCTTATTATATTTTCATATTCTCTAGATAATACAACTAAGAGGTAATTAAATATCTCAAATCAAGTGACAATTAATACCTAAGTCAACTGTTACTATTCTACACATATAAAAGGCACATCCAAGACCATAGGTAGATCTTAAGCTCTCATTTTATTCTCTCAATCTAAGTTCTCATTCTCTGAAAATCATTTTACTAATTTAAGCATTAGAGTTGTTTTGGATAACCCAACCCTATCTTCCTTACTTTGTCTTTTATATAGGATAGCCATACCAAATTATGTGGATCAAGGGCCATCAAGTACCATTTGATATTCCTTCACTATTTTCTCTAATTATTGCAATTCAGTTTTTAAATTCAATTTGCAAAATAATTATTTCAAACAAAATCAACAATTTTCATTAATAAAAAAAATTTCAAATACAAAAGTGTCCTTTCTATTTTTGAATTATAGATGGCTCATATAGGATCCATTTAGTTATTATACTCTCATAACGAATTAACTCGAAAATATTGAATTTAGTATTTAATTTACATAAAAAAAAGTTTTGCATTTTTGGAAAATCTAATTTCTAAGTTTATGGATCTCAATAATGGAAAGTTACTTTTCTACGATTATAAAAAGCTTAAAAATGCATATTAGCAAAATATCTTGATTAATATAATACATCAACAAATAATAACCCTTTATATATATATATATATATATATATATATATATATATATATATATATATATATGTTTACTTAAATAAAGGGGGTATAGATTTTTATTCAATAAAATTCTAGGCCACAATAATGTAAACTAATTTTGCTCTTTCTATATATCATATGTTGGGTAATTATTATATTATGATTATTCAATAATTTTAAATAATCTTTATATTTTTATGCTAATTTAGTCAATATGATATATTTTATTCATAAAACATATTTTTTATGCTACGAATTATTTAAATGAAATACAATCATATTAAGTGATCAAAATGTTTAAGTTAATTTTATACTTTTTTATGCATCAATCACATGTAATAGTTGCACACTTCAAAAAAATCTTACTTTCTAATCATTATTTATCTAAAAATGTATTTTTTTTAAAGTAAAGTGACATCAAATGAAAATGTTAAATTTTATCAACTAAATCCATTTCATGCACCTTTGAACTCTATCACACAAGCTCGAAGCATGTCTTCAAGTTTATAAATTGTCCTTTCTGATTGTCCATCTATTTAAGGATGAAAAATAATATTGAAACTCAACTTGGTACCTAACGCCTATTGCAAACTGACCCAAAATTAAGATGTAAATCGTGCATCATTATTTGATATAATGCACAATGTAATGTCATGTAATCTGACAATTTCATCCACATATTTCTTTGTCAAGTGCTTAAGTGAACTACCCCATCAAATAGGCAAAAAATGAGCTGACTTAGTTAGTCAATCAATGATCACCCATGTAGCATAATTCTTCTTCAGAGTTCTCAATAACCCATATACAAAGTTCATGGTTATTTTTCCCATTTCCATACTGGAATCGTCAATGGTTTCAATTTTTCCACTGGTACTTGATGTTCTATTTTGGTATGCTGACAAGTCAAATATTTTGAAACATAGGTTGCCACATTTTTAGGCCATTCCTATATGCATGACATATGGAGTATTATATGCTTCTTTTAGGATTTCTCTTTGTAAGTTATCAATATTAGGCATACAAATATGAGATCCCAACAGCAAGGCATCAATTTGAATGCCAAAATCAGTATGTCTTCCTTGTTTAACTTTTTCAATAATTTTATGTAACTTTGAATCCTTGCCTAGTGCTTCTTTTAATTCGATCATATAATATTGGCCTCTCTTGAAACGTAGCAATCAATACCCCATTATTTTGCATATTTAGTTCCACATTCATAGCTCATAACTAAAGTAAATGGGGTAGTGAAAATACCTACACTGGTTCTTAATTTCCTACTCAAAGCATCAACTATCATATTTGCCTTCCCTGGGTGATAATTAATAGTGCAATCATAATCTTTTAGCAATTCTAATCATCGCCTCTGTTGGACTAGAATGATTAATCCTAAATTTAGAATCTTTTTTGATCTTGACAAAGTAGATTGATCATCACTAATATTTTCAAATAAGTGTTGATTTTGCAGAAATGAATCAATCTTTCAAGAAGAAATGAAAGGAGTTGATAAACTCTAAAGTGACATGTAAATCGCGATTGCAATCTAGGATTCGCGACCGCGACACATGTAAGACATGCTGAAATTCAAGCAGGCAAAATCACGGAGCCATTCTGTGACAAATGAATTTGCGATGCAAGTCATGCCTTAGTCGTGACCACAAATTTCAAAGTAACTCAAGAGGGAAGCAAATCCACAACCACAGCTTGACAAGTGTCCCAGAAGACTGTTGGACGTCAAATTTCATGAAGGCATCTTACTAGTAGCGACCGCGAATCCTATGGAAGAAAAATGACTTCTTTGGCAGATGAATTCGCGTCCTTTGTCGCGGCCTGTGCAAGAAAACTCATGACCGCAACTTTTGAAAGTAGGTAAAAGACAATGACTATATTTTTCTGGTGAACTAATAAGAAGCTACCACATGGACTAGCCGTTAGACACAAACGGGGTTTCCCTTGAAGAATTTGGATTTCGCGACCGCGATTTCATCCTGACAAGCATTTAATGCAAAATATGTCAAACATGTCTCAAAGATTTGATGAGCTATGATCTGCAATGTCTCTTTGATGAAGTTTGGCTATAAATACTCCACCAAACAGCCATGAATAAGGTTGCTAAGGAATTTATTACAAGTGATTAAAGCTCTCAATCTTTGCTACTTATATTCTTCATCTTCTTTATGAAATTGTGATTGTTAGGTGTGAGCATTAAACACCAAGTTGTGAGGTTTTGTGTTAGCCTATAAAAACACTTCTAGAAAGGTTTAAGTGTGAGCCTAGTGAAACACTTGAGTGAGGTTTTGTGTTAGCCTAGAAAA
>CATIWR010086878.1:0-11101 GCA_949677035.1 Omphalea diandra | reverse complement strand
ATAATTTTTCAACTCCTAGAACACCACAACAAAATGGTGTTGTAGAAAGGAAAAATAAAACATTGGTAGAAATGGCTAGAATAATGCTCAATGAGTATTCTTTACCAAATTACTTTTGGGTCGAAGCCATTAATACCTCATGTTATATTGCAAATAGAGATTTCAAAAGATTCATTCTCAATAAAACTTCTTATGAGCTTTGGAATGTTAGAAAACCCAAGATTTCATACCTTACAGTATTTGGATGTAAGTGCTATATTTTAAACACTAAGGATACTCTTGGGAAATTTGATTCCAAAACCAATGAAAGAATCTTCTTAGGTTATTTCACCACAAGCAAAGCATATAGTCTTTAACAAAAGTTCAATGGTAGTTGAAGAATCTATGAATGTTGTTTTTTATGAATCTAGTAAACATGATCTTGGGAAAGGTATTTTTGTTGATGATCTTATAGGTGATTTTGAAAAGTTGGAATTATAAGACACTACAAGAAGAGATGATAAAGACAAAGAAGGAGGTGAATCATCGAGAATAGATGAGGAACCACAACATCAACAACGAGATGAGCCAAGACAAGATCTACCCAAAGATTAAAGATTCTCCAAGTATCACCCCAAAGACTTAATCATTAGTGATACTTCTAAGGGTGTAAGTACTAGATCTCAACTTAATCCTTTAGATGATAATCTTGCATTTGTTTCTCAACTTGAGCCAAAGTCAATTGATGAGGCTTTTGATGATGAGAGTTGGGTGCTTGCTATGCAAAAAAAAACTCAACCAATTTGACAGAAACAAAGTATGGAAACTTGCCCCTAGGCCTAAAGAGCACCCAATTATAGGTTATAAGTAGGTGTTTAGGAACAAGTTAGATAAGCAAGGTTTCATTACTAGAAACAAAGCTAAATTGGTTGCTAAGGGATACAACTAAGAGGAATGCATAGATTATTATGAAACCTTTACCCCCGTAGCAAGATTAGAGGCCATTAGGATTCTCTTAATATTTGTTGTCATATGAATTTCAAACTTTTTCAAATGGATGTGAAAAGGGCCTTTTTGAATGGCATTATAGAGGAGGAAGTTTATGTTGAACAACCTCCTGGTTTTGATTCTCATTATTTTCCAAACCATGTTTTCAAATTAAGCAAAGCCTTATAAGGATTGAAACAAGCTCCAAGAGCTTGGTATGAAAGGCTTAGTTCATTTCTCTTAAAAAATAACTTTGAAAAAGGAAAGGTGGACACCATAATTTTTTGTCAAAAAGCACAAACATGATACATTAATTGTTCAAATCTATGTTGATGATATCATTTTTTGTGCTATTAATGAATCTCTTTATGAGGATTTTGCTAAGTGTATGACTAGGGAATTTGAAATAAGCATGATATGCGAACTCAAGTTCTTTCTCGGTCTATAAATCAAGCAATCCAAAGAAGGGATCTTCAACAACCAAGCCAAGTACATAAAGGAGATGCTAAAGAAATTTGGCATAAATGGTTGCAAAGTAGCTAAAACTCCAATGAATGGTACCATCAAGCTATATAAGGACTAAACGGGCAAAATGGTAGATGAAAAGAGATATCGAGGTATAATCAGATCTCTGCTTTATCTTACTGCTTCTAGGCCAGATATCATGTTTAGTGTTTGTATGTGTGCTAGGTTCCAATCCTCTCCTAAATAATCACATTTGAATGCTGCTAAAAGGATCTTTAAGTATTTACATGGCATAATACACTTAGGACTATGGCACCCTAGGGATTCTTCCTTTAGTCTCGTAGGATATTTAGATATGGATTACGCAGGTAGTTTATTAGATAAAAAAAACACTTTCGGGACTTACCAATTTATAGGTGAATGCCTAGTTTCTTGGTTTAGTAAAAAGCAAGTGTCGGTTGCCTTATCCACCATGGAAGACGAGTATGTGGCAGTGGGTTGTTGTTGCACCCAAGTTCTTTGGATGAAACAACAATTAAAAGATTTTAGCGAAGTAGTTGATCACATTCCCATTAAATGTCATAACATAAGTGTTATTGATCTCTCTAAGAATCCCATCCAACATTCTAGAAGTAAGCACGTAGACATTAGATATCATATTCTTAGAGATCATGTGCAAAAAGATGATTCTGTGTTGGAATTTATTAACACAAATCATCAACTTGCAGATATTTTCACCAAACCTCTAAATGAAGAAAGGATGAACTTCATTAAGAAAGAATTAGGAATGCTTGATGGAAGCTTCTTCATTAAGAAAGAATTAGAAATGCTTGATGGAAGCTTCCTAAAGTGAAAATTTTTTATCTTATATGAAATATTGCTATGTGTATTGATATTTATTGATTTATGATATTTGTGGGTGATAAAGTTAAGTGGATCATAATGTTTTTAAATTCAACTATCTTTTATTAATGATTCATAATTTGCGATTGCGAATTACAAGTCAATTTCACCCGGCTGTCTAACATCAACTTGCGGTCACGAAATTTCAGTTCCACCGCTAATTTCAGTAATTTTTTCAAAAATATGACCGTTAAGGCATGTATTTCTGAGGAAAATTTGTTTGTTACTCACATTTTTGAAATTCACGATCGTGACTCATGAATTTATAGACACAAATTAGAGTAACCGCCTAGGATATTAAGTGATTTGACTATCAACCATTTCCTCACTTCATTCAATCCATTTCTAGCCATTTATCGCCATTTTCACACCCTTCAAAGGCTATAAATACCCCCCTTAAATAGTATTTTCATACTTCACTTCTAAACATCAACTCTCTCTCTCAAATCTCTCTAAATCATTAAGCTTTCTTCATCTCTTTCTATGGCTCCAAAGAAGTTCTCCAAGGCAGAAAGGGCAAAGCAGTGGCTTAACCCTCTGTACCTCCTGCCCTCTATCTCATGAAGGGAATTACCAAGGAAGAAAAAGATAGATTTAAGGTAAACTCTTCTAAAGTCATTCTCCCAAACAAGATATGATCAACCTTCATGCTAGAAACCCAGGGCATCAACGCATAAATTAGAGCTTTTCTCTCTAACTTAGACTAGAATGAGTTCATCTTCTGAGATGAACCCAGTTACGAATAGGTTGTGTGAGAATTTATGTGCACCATACAATTGAGTTGCAAAGTTGATTCAAGAGCAATTCAATATGAGTTAGTGTTCCAAGCCTTTGGCGACCCTTTTTACATTACTTTCGATCAATTATCTTCTCTTGTTAACTTGCAAGTCGGAGAACAAATTCCTTTCATAATCTTTGCACTTGACCTCATTTATTTCGAGTTTTGATCGAAAATCTCCATTGAAACCAAACACGACCCAAGATCTTTCTTAGCTAAACACATCAAATCCCCTACCCTTTTGGATCCTTCATTGCATCATCACCTTCTCTGTAAATGCAAGAGGTGATGGTAATGAGAAGGTGTCTCGAAAAGACTTGGCATTCTTTTTTTTCCTTGTCGAAAACAAACCGATCCAAACTGGTTGATACCTTGTGGATCAATTAATCCACATGAGTACAAAACTAAAAAGCCAATTTCTCTTGCCCTTCCACATTACAGCCATCTATCGATTTGTTAGAGCACTTGATGAGGAAAAAGAAAAATTCCTCACCAAGAAACTCCTTCCATCTCCAAACTTCCTAGAACTCACCTATCTTATAAATGTCAAGGCTATTCATCCAGACACATATGTTTATACCCTTAGTGCAATAGGAGCAAAGAATATGGAAACCTCACAAGCTTTAAAGAGAAAGAGGCTTCACATTGAAGAAGGCACCATACATGTCCTTCCTCTTCAGCCAAAAACCAAGATGAAGTTGTCTCTTGCCACTATTGATCAAAAGTTGGACAAACTGATAAGGATGATGAAGAGAAGGTTCCTCTTCCTTTCACACCTTCATAGTGATATGGTGGATCTCCAAGGAGTTCCTCCTTGCCACGTTTCAGACTTCACCAAATTTATGGAAATGGTAATGAAGATGAAATTGAGGATGGGGACGAAGCCGAGGAAGCAACACAAGTGCAAGAGGAAGCATCTTTCGGAGATGATGATGATTCTCCACTCCTCTAGATTAGGGATCTTTTGTATTTTTTTTCTTGTTTTCTTCATGCTTTTTGTTTAACAAATCTTGTGATCTAACAGTTATATAAATAAAAAGTTGTTTCCTTGCAATACATTATCTTATGTGTTTGATGCATTTTACCTTTCTAAAAGTATTCTTCTTTTACACCTTATGTATGCTTATAATTGTTTCTCATTTCCCTTTTACACCTTCTTTTTTATCTTGTCAAAAGGGGAGAGATAGTAAGTATTTTAGTTTAAAAGGGAATATTAACTAGAAAATTATAGCATATGTTAAGGGGGAGCATCATACTTAGCTTTTTAGAAATTTCCCTTGATTGATTGAATGCCACACTTAGAATTTTTCATCTTAAACATTCATTCATGTTATACTCCAACTTCAAAATTTTTGCATTATTTTTCACTTAAGATCAATCTATGTTGTCAAAATCAAAAAGGGGAAGATTGTTGGACTATGGTGATTAACCCTAAGTTTTGGACCTCTTTTAATCTTGACAAAGGGGATTGATCAATTCTAATGTTTCAAATTAAGTGTTATTTTGCAGTTTTTAGTTAGTCTTTACATTGGAAGTTGGATGGAGTTAAAAATCTCCAAAGTAAGTTAGTGCCTCCTAAGTCGTGACCGCAACTTGATATATCGCAACCCGAACTAAACCAAGGGAGGTTGACAAATTGGACAGATGTATTCGTGGGCCACTTCTCTGCCACGACCAATTCAAAGAAAGGAAAGCCAACGGCATAGACGAATTTGCGATATGAGTCATGCCTCAGTTGTGACCATGAATTTCAAAGCAACTCAATAGGGAATCAAGTCCACAACCACAGCTTAACAAGTGTCCTAAGTAACCATTGGAAGATAAAAATCGCGATAGGAACTTGTTGGTAGAGACTGCGAATCCTGAAGAAAAAGATGAACATTTTTTGTAGACGAATTCGCGTCCTCAGTCACGACCTATATAAGAAAAATCGCGACCGTTACTTTTGAGAGCAGGTAAAAGGCAACGACTATATTTTCCTAGTGAGCTAATGAGAAGCTGCCACGTGGACTAACCGTTAGACACAAATAGGGTTTTCTGTATGGAATTTGGAATTCACAACTGCTAACGAGTAGTAGCGACCGTAAATTGAGACTGTCAAGCATTTAATGCAAAAATCTGTCTAGCACACTTTGAAGATTTTGTACCAGTTTTATTACAATGTCTCTTTGGTGGGTTGAGACTATAAATACCTCACCAAACATATGTAAATGAAAGAGAATTAATAACTTTATAACAAAACTCTTGCAATTTTGTTACTTAATCTTTTCTATTCTTTTAGACATTGTTTGGTGTGAGCATAAACACTATTTGTAAAGGTTGTAGTGTGAGCCTGTAAAAACACTAAAAGAGGTTGTTGTGTGAGCCTATAAAAACACAAGTGTAAAGGTTATTGTGTAAGCCTCAAAACACAAGAGCATAGATTGTTGTGTGAGCCTTCAAAACACAAGTGTAAAAGTTTGGTGTAAGCTTGAAAACACCTTTGAAAGATAGTCAAACACCCAATTTCTAAGAATTGGGGAGTAGATGTAGGGTCGTTTATACATGAACTACTATAAATCTTGTGTTTCTACTCATTTCTCTTCTCCCTTTCTTGTTTTAATTTTCATACACCAATTCAACCCCCTCCTGCTCCCCCCCCCCCTCTCTTCCTAGTGCTTAGGGCTAACACTACTCTTCATTAATGCCAACTCAATGGCCTAAGGCTATCAAAAAGAGGTTAATCAATCAAACATGTACATAAAAAATTATGTAATTAAGGAAAACATGTGCGAAGGTCATCCCTCATGTATACGCTAGGTACCATTCATGTAGAATAGCTCATGGCAGTAATAGTCTAGGAAACGATAGGGATGGGTCACGGAGTTAAAGCCCTAGTCAACTTATAATCTATATAGATAACTATGTCCATATATAAAAGAAAAAGGAAAAATAATAAGAAAAGAAAAGAGAAAAGAAAAGAAAAGAAAAATTAAAAAAAGAATAAAAGAAAAAAAAGAAAAGGAAGACCAAAGAACAAGAAGAAGATTAAAGAGAGAGTCAAATTGAAGAAAGGAAAGCTAAATAATGAGATAGAGGACAATACCAAGAGAAAGCAACAAACATGTTAGAGGGTAGAACAAAATTAGATGTATAAAGGATGACAATCGAAAAAACAAGAGTGAAATGTTTAAGAAACATTAAGAGATCAAAGACTAAAAGAACTAAGGGAAATGAAAGAAAAGAAAATCTAAAGAATCTAAAGAGATGCTAGGGGATAATACTAAGAGAAACTAAGAGAGATGCTAAAGGGTAGTATTAAAAAAATCAAGAACAATGCCAGAAGACAAAATAAGGAGAATCTAAAGAGATGCTAAGGAGAAGAAACAAGAATACCAAATCAAAGCTTTAAAACACCAAAGTTTATAAGCCAAATGCAACCTTTGTACCTATTATATAGCATTTAAGAGTCTTAATACCTACTAGAGAGTTGAACGATCCATCCCAGTACCTACTAGAGAGTGGTTGGGGGAAGAATGTAACATTGGTACCTATTAGAGAATTGCCATGAGTCTTGGTACTTACCATAGAGCTATTAAGAGAATGATCTAACCCAATACCTACTAGAGAGCTACTAGAGCAAGAATTCAACCTTGGCACCTATTAGAGAGTTGTCAAAAGTCTTGCTAAAGAGCTACTAAAATAATGATCTACCATGGTACCTACTAAAGAGCTACTAGAGGAAGAATGTAATCTTAATACTTGCTAAAGAATTGCTAAGAATTTAGCTCTTGTTAGAGAGTTATTCAAGGAGAAATACAACCTTGGCACCTATTAGGGATCTACTAAAAGCATTAGTAGCTACTAAAGAGCTGCTAAGAAGATGACCTACTCTAGCAACTACAATAGGGCTACTAAAGGACAAATACAACCTTGATAAGAGCCACTAAAAGCCTTAGCACTTGCTATAAAAGCTGCTAAGGAAATTCTATCCTTACGTATCCTTTCTTTGATATTTTCAATTTTGTTGAATGATTTGATATGCCTTGTGCAATAGTAACTTTTATTAAAATGTCAATTTTCAAGTCCTAATAAGTAGGGGCAAACTATGAGCATTGACTTTTTAGGTTGTTAAGATGCGAGCTCAATGATGAGAACCTTATTAAACTCATTCTTAAAAAATGAAGAAAATAATGCGTAAGAAGGAGAAAGCCTTAGACAAACCTTGAACCAATTGAACCCCTCAAACACCTAGCTTAAAGCCAAAATTTTAGAATTTCACAAGTGGTCTATACAACCAATTTAGATGGCTAAACAACAAAATGTTAGATGGTTGAACAACTAACTTAGATGTTTATGCAACCAATTTAGATTGCCATACAAATAACTCACTGAAGGCCAAGTAGAGCAAGCAATATGTAATAATAACCTAATTAGCCTACTCGACTATATAGCTAAGTAGTTGTTTATAAAGACAACCTATATGCCATATAGACAACTTTAAAACCCTAAGTTCTAAAATATTCAATGACCTTATTGAAAGTCCGAGAGGAAGAGAAAAGAATAAGGTGCAATCTTTGTTATGTAACATAAAGGCACCCTTTTTTCTCTATAAATACCTTACCTCTTAAAGGGTGAGGGAGAGGCTAATTTTCTCTAAAGAATTATCACTAAAGTGAATACCTAAAGCCATAAACACACATCTATTTATACAAACCTCGAAGCCATCTGCCTATATCTAAGATTCAAGGTAAAAGACTAAGCACAACCTTATTTTGCATTAGAATCATTGCATTTTGGAGAATAATTACATCACTTGAGGTGCCTCTAAGGGCTATAAGCTAACCCCAAGGTCATTTCAAGCCATCTTTCCCATTTCTTCCATCTTTTCTCTTCTTCTTCTCTTCTTTGTAATTTTTTACCAATAATATAGCTAAAGAATTGTATAGATACGTAATTATCTATATTAACATCTTTGTTATCCATATAGACCACTAGTTGAATTATATAGACCACTTGCACTATTTATAAATACTATTCATGATAAATGCCTCTTCCTCTTTTCCCTTTATTTCTAACTATTTTTTATATCTTAAGCCTAAAAAAGATTGAATATGGTAGGTTGTAACAATCAAAGACCTATATTTCCCATGATAATCTATATTGATGTTTCAACATCATTTTTAAAGGGATTTCTAGAATTTATGTCTTGGTTTTCAACCCTTTTTGTCCCCTTTGAGCATATGATTGACTGAAAAGTGACAGAGATAGACTAAAAGACTGATGACCCCTGGAGTCCTTTTAATTTTTTATTTATTGCAACTATGTTGTCTTCTTTTCCATTATGTCCATAAATACAACCTTTATAAGGTGTTGGTTGGTTTTCTTTATGGCTAAACTAACTCCTTCTTAATGTTTATGGTATAGGTTGTAAAGATATGTCATTGGGGAGTTATAGACACCTATGACCCTTATTGAATCTTTACATCTTCTGCCCACATGACATATTTTGCTTGTTTTGCCACCATGTATACATACTAGTTGAGGGATGCATTTTACCCTTTCTATCATTAGGAATGCATTCCTCCTTCATCCTTGATGTGATACCCATATCTAGGAGTTACTTAGGTGAGATTGTGGACACTAAGGACTCTATGACTCCTCCCCATTTCAACCCACTATTTATGTATTGCTTATTTACTTTATCCTCTAACACATATCATGAATGCATTACATACCTTCTTGTTGAGTATTTGAGCATATTTTGATATTGGAATAATATGTTTTAACATTAATATCATACATTGATCTCACATATATGATGGGTATCTTCTGATGAGCATTTTATTATATCCCTCAAATAAGGTGAAGATAGTATCACCCTTCTATGCTAAAGTTATCATGATTAGAAGTAGGGATTATTCTTTTCATAATCCATAATGACTAACTTTTTTCTTCTTTTATAAGCTATAAGGATTACTATTTACATATTATGTCCTTATTTATGTGATTGCATAAAATCCCTAATTTAGTCATGTAATCCCCCATCCCTATGATGAATGAATGTACATATTATGTTTGATGTGGATGTACAAAAAATAGCGTCAAATGTACAGTTAAGGTTATTCTAATATGGACTAAATAATTGATGAAGAAAAACCTTAAAAATGTGAACCATAGATTCCTAAAGTCCAAGTCCCAAAGTCTAAGCAACTTAGGGATGTTTAACTTCTTCTCTATGTTATACCCAATTTTCAAACTTGGCCTTTGATGGAGTGAAGACGGTTGGGCCTTCTAGTTGACATTTTTTTATCAGAACCCATCCTCGTCTAGAATTTTATCTCAACCAAAGTCAGGTGGCAACTCCAATCAAGTACCCAAGATATTACTAAAAAATCACCTTTTTATGTCCTTCATTGATCATTTGTCAGCCTCTACCTATTGAGAGGCTTGTCTTTTGATCCCCTACTGATCCTCTCATGCACTACTACTTAGGGTTATAATACATTATAACTTGTGCTTTCTTAACCCTTGATGGTCGATAAAATGTTAGAAGTAGTCAACAAGATTTCACACATTCGAGTGTAACTATGAAACAAATGAGGCCTTGATACCTACGTCACCATTTAAAACTACCCAAAGTCATCCTAACATATAAAACCACCTCAAACACATCCAATACCACTAAAAATACCTAAATATACTCCTATTTCATCTAATATTCTCTTCAACCAAAGAGATATTTTGTTTATTAAAACCTTCTTATTGTGCATTTAAACTTGGTAAGGTGATAGTTTGAGGGCCAAGCTAAGGCCTAAAATTTTTTATTTTCTTTCTCCTCTTATCTTTTTCTTTACTTTGCTTACCCTTAATACATGTTATTTATTTGGAAAATTCTTTATGCAAAAGCTTTTATCAACTACATGGATAATTGTGGATGCTTTTGATATATATACATGCTACTAGTTGGCCTACATAGATTCTTGACCATGGAGGGAAAGTTTTCTTCTGAAATGTTATTAACTTTATTAACAAAAATCCACTGTAAATGAGTTCATTTAAAATTTTCATACATGAATACATGATTTGCAATCAATGATAAAACTCATTATTTATGTTCTGTTTAAAGTGAAATTGATTGACCTAGGTTAAATATAGGCATTCACATTTGAAATAATGGTTTTGTTTAACTTTTCATGCGCCTAGTATAATTAATTAGTGCATAAAAAGAAGGAACTTTTTATTTTTTTTTCTTATCCTTAGTATATTATTATATGCATAGAGAATATTATATCTCAGTAAAGACTCACTTGTTCATGCAGATACTTGATTTAGAATCTTAATGCATGATTTTGATGCTTTATTCCTTTATTTTTCTCCTTTTACTTAATTTAATTTTGTATTTTAGTGTCTAAATTACAAGTTTATGATGATTTTGTTATATATAATTGTCATATACCTCATTTGATTAGCATGTACCCTTCCCTCTTATTTATAACTAATCTCTCTCCCTCACCTCTTTTGTGTGATTTTTGGGCTCATTTGCATAAAAAATGTGATAATGTTTCATATGAATGCTTAGGGTAATAAATGGCCTTAATTGGGTAAAAATAAAAGATAAATTAAACAATAATTCAAATATGAAATGAACTAATGTATGGGCCTTTCAAGGTGCCCAACATCTTTTTTAAGGGGCACCTAACCATTGAAACTATCTCTAAAGAGGATGATAAAATCATCCCATCCAGTGCTAGTCACACTAAGTGTAATGACCAATTCATTTTAGCTCTGATACCAATAACTATAACAACCATATTCATTTACATAACTCATATCATCCATGTTCAAAATACATATGCATAAAGGTTTTATCCATCCTACACGCAATCAAACATTTATTTGATGTACATATATGTATATGACACAAGGAGAGAGAGAGTTTGGATTCAGCCGACGACCTGTGATCCATATGTCTCAATGTAAAATTGAAAGCACAACAGTGTCCAATTC
>CATIWR010086867.1:0-13601 GCA_949677035.1 Omphalea diandra | reverse complement strand
TCTTTCCCATCATATATTTATTTTATATATTATATATATTTAGATATTAAAATTATATATATATATATATATATATATATATATATATATATATATATATATATATATATATATATATATATATATAATGCATGTATGTCTTATTTTATCGATTTATATATTTTATGGCTATCATAAAGTACTTGTGTTTACATTCATTTAGTTTGGAGTTCTCATGTTCAGTTATAATGTCCAAAATGAATTAAAATTGAACCAAAATATAAATTTTGAGTTTGGTTTCTTTATTTAACATTGTTTGTATTGGTTTGAAAAAAAATGTCCCCTAGCTTGACTGAATTAAATTGTATACACCACTAGGCTTTTAAGCAAATTATTAAAAGATCAAGTTTGTGAATCTTTCCTTTAATCTTTATTCTACTAATCTTCACATTACCACGTCTCATCTTAGGTTTATGGAGGCAATAGGCTTTTTATATCATTGTTTTTTCTTTACTAATTTATTGTTTAACAAAACTTACAAGAGAAGAGCCTTATGACAGCTTTAATTTTACTTTGCATCTTGAGTCTAAACCAAATTATCTTTATTTGTTTTTTGAAAATGTTGCTTAAATGATTAGCATTCAATGAAATAATAGTCAATTCAATAACTCAAACTTTAGTATAAATCGAGATATAATGCTGCATCTAATTATTTGGTAACATAGTTGATTGACCAAACTTTTTAAATATCAAGTCCTACTATGACCTTCTTTGATCAAATGAGTCATTGTATTAAAATTCTATGAAATTTGGCTGTGTGAGTATCTATATACTTAGTTTCTTCAGTAGCATTTCTTAAGCTCCACTCAGATGGCGGAGGGAGGTTGGCTGGTTTTCTAGGAAAACAGCTGGTAACACATTATTAAGTGCAGGAAATTGGCTTTTTGTGCTGCAATATATTTGGGG
This sequence comes from Omphalea diandra, assembly GCA_949677035.1. Lineage (NCBI taxonomy): Eukaryota > Viridiplantae > Streptophyta > Magnoliopsida > Malpighiales > Euphorbiaceae > Omphalea > Omphalea diandra. Next base: position 12,656 of record CATIWR010086867.1, on the reverse strand, counting down.
TGCCAGAAATGAGTTAATCTTTCGGAAAATTGAGACTGATGAGAGACTGGTTTGCAAGAGGATTAAAGAAGCTGTTTGGTTTAGATTGGGATGTAAAGCATTTGTAAAAATACAGAATAGTTGGATAGACAAATGGAAATAGATTGTATAGTTTTGTTTTTTTCTGTTTTCACAGCTTATGTAGCTGTGGGTTGTACAGTTTGATATTAATATAAAATTCTTTGGTTTTGACCCCTAAAAAAAAAAAAATTAAACTGATGGTTTTATGGAAATTCTTATGACCTCCATAAACTAGAAAAATACAAGGTTGCAATACTCTATAATTCTTGGAGTGACATACCAGTAATCACAAGTTTTCAACTACTTTGCAGCCCCTTCAGGACATTGGTAGTATAATATGGTATTATTTGCTGTAGTGATGTGGTTTGAGATGGTAGCTGCTTCAGTACATCATGCAGCCTGGTAATTGAGGTTATAAAAAGATGCTTGTTATCATATTATTTAATTGAACCAATTAGCTATTTTGGTATTACAGGTTTCAGAAGTGAGCTCACTTTTGGGCAGGGCTGGGACTGCTGGGCTTGGGAAGGCAGTAGACATGTTGGACACACTCGGTAGTAGCATGACAAACTTAAATCACAGCAGTGGTTTTACCTCAGGAGTGGCAACAAAAGGGAATCAAATTTCAATTTTGGCTTTTGAAGTTGCTAATACTATTGTCAAGGGCGCCAATCTGATGCAATCTCTTTCAAAAGAAAACATTAAACATTTGAAAGAGATTGTGCTTCCCTCAGAAGGGGTGCAGAATTTAATATCAAGAGATATGGATGAACTCTTGAGAATTGCGGCGGCTGATAAGAGGTAGATAGTCCACAAATAGCTATGTTAATTGGAGAATATATTTGTTTTTATGTTTTATTTGCTGTATTTTATTAATAGATATGTGGAAGAAATATTTATCAATTTTGATCCGACTGGCAGAGAAGAACTGAAAGTTTTTTCTGGAGAGGTGGTGCGTTTTGGAAATCGTTGCAAAGATCCTCAATGGCACAACTTGGAACGTTACTTTGAAAAGTAATTCTCATTTCATCTATATGCTGTATCTTATGATTTATAGTTTCCAAATAAGGTTCAGCTTTGTTATGATCTGCGCTTGTTAGGTTGGGTTCAGAACTCCCACTTGGAAATCAATTGAAGGAAGAAGCAGAGACGGTGATGCAGCAATTGATGAATTTGGTTCAATATACAGCTGTGAGTATTTGTCTTGTTATTGTACTGAGAGCTTGGCATAACTTGTTTCTTAATGTTACAGTTAGGAAGTGTTTAACAATCTTTTTCTTTCTTCATGCTGAGGGAAGGCCGATAACGCTTTAATGGACTATGCCTATATTAATTTGAGGGGATGCTGATCTTATGTGTTTCTATTTCTATTCTGGCCCATTTAAGGTGCGGTTTTGGATTAGGTGACTGGTTTAAACCACAGAATCAGGGAAGCCTGCCCATATTTGTCTTTTTTGCAGTTGTAATATGGGAGGCCTCATGCACTAGGGCCTTCTATATTCTATTCTCCCCCATTTCCTTTTGTGCTTTGTGGTTTCATAAGGTCCTTTAATTGCTGGGAGTATGGGAAGAGGGGAAGACTGTCATCCACTTACAGTGTCATGCATGTGCGTGCACACACCCACTCACATCAATTCAATCATACAACTTTATGGAGTGCTCAGCTGTTGGTGGTGGGCAATGATGCTTAAGTAGTTGATCCCATGGTGCATCCTCATTGATGAGGGACCTTAACTACATTTACATATTCTTTTTTTGATGCTAGAATTCATTCTTATAATGAAAATATTGCTGATATTGTTGTCTTTGTCCAAAATGCTTGCTGAAACTCAAATGCTGTGGTAATTTTAGCTTTAAAATGTTGTTGGTAAATCCAAACATTCTTCTAATTAGAATGACTATTAGTATCCAAACTTTACTTGTTTACTGGCCTCTAGAGTCTTTTATGCATGTGCTTCTAGTGGTTTGTATAGTTTATGGTATCAGCAATAAAAATGTCAATGTCCTCATTGATGTTGCCAGTTGTAAATTTATGAGGTCCATCTCTTTTCAACTTTTTTAAAAAATGCATGTAATTTTTCTTGTAACACATTCCTTTTGTCATGCTGCACATATAGGGCCCAAATCCCATAATGTGGTTTGAACCCATGGTCCTATCTTTACAGTTGAAGAACCGGTTACCTCAGCCATTGATAGTGTATATGATTGAACTTTTGAAAAGCTTTATGAATGAGTGGCAGGCAGCCAATGACATAGCTCCGAAATCTACACAATTCTGCGTTGAAACCTTTATTATTTTTGGTTTAATCTTGTCCTAGCAGTTTAGTGCTTTAACAACCTTGTGATTCAAATTGTCCAGAGTCTATAAATGGCATAAGAATTATACTTCTCCATAGACTTTATCTGGTTGTCTTTTTGTTATGTGTTTTTTTTTTGGTCCTATAAGCAAAGAAATTGTAACAATGGAGGGAAACAATTTTCCAAATTACTTGCAAGAGGGAAGTGATTTGAAAAATAATGTGAAGGCAGTGTGTATATCTACAAATTTTTGCCTGCTGAGAAAATTTGAAGTGTGATGCCTCGCACTCTACAAAATACAAGAAAATTTTACAGGGGCTAAAGCTTATTTATGCACATACTGCTCCCAATCATTCAATTGCAATTAGCTATTTAGCATCCTAGTATACCAATCCATTCATTTCCCCTGAATAGCCCCCAGTTTGCATGTTTCGTTGATCCACTGTTAAGGGACATGTATGTACACCTCAGTCTTGGATGACCACAGAGCTGATATGAAGTGATATGTAGTTTGGTTCGTTTTAGTATTTGGCATAGGTTTAGGTTATTTGCTTTAATCATGTACTTGATTAGCAGGTGGTTACTTTCTTTGTAATAGGAAGTTACCAAGTTATGGTTATTTTTTATTGGCATTCTTTGTAATAAAGTAGGAGATTAGGACGGATCAGTCAGATAAGCATTTTGTTTCCTCAGTTTGTTTAGGATCTATGAGTTCTCTCATATAATGATCCTTATTATCTTAAATCTTTGTTTATGTTAAATTTGTCAAGATAGTCATGAGACCAATAATGAGACCCAAATCCTAGGACCATATCATCCACCCAATATAATCCTTAATGATTAGGTATAAGGTGGAAATGCATTGCTGCTAGCTGGTGACTTAGGGGCAACAGAAGAGCTTGTAAATGCTAACTTTGGTAAGCATGCTTGTAATATTGATATTCAGAAATTTGAAGGCTTTGCCGTAGTAGGACATGACCTTAGCTAGGATTAAAATATAATTGGACCAAATAGATTATTTTAAGTGGTGAAAATTGTGCAAAATTACTGCCTCGCACTTTTTGTTGCAAAAGGTTCTGCTTCTCACTTTTGGTCTGAAATGCTTCGATCATGCTGTGAGTTTTGTTCTAAAAATAGCAATACTTGACATTTTATGAAATGACTGCTCTGTCCTCCACACTTTTCTCTATTTTAGGAATTCAATGTGATATCTGTGACAACAAAGTGATTCTTATACAAATGTATCATACGATCATGATATTGTGTGACTCTTCTGGTATGATATACGTGGAACACTTTTCAACAATGACCTTTTCTTCCCCATTTTATTTTATGTTTTACAGGAACTATATCATGAAATGCATGCCTTAGACCGATTTGAACAAGATTACCGGCATAAGGTTCAAGAAGATGACAACTCAAATGGTCCTCAAAGAGGTAGATTGTGGGTCGAGTTTCAGTTTGATGTGTTTCTCTTTTAATAGGTTTCATTTTTTATTGAAAAAAAGATAGTTGGGTAAGGATGTGCATTCATTGTTCCTTGATTTCAATAATAGAAGTAATGCATAGGGATTTTAGGGTGATTTGGGATCTGTTGTAGCTTTTAAGATCTCATTTAAGTGTTTGGACAGTTTGTGTTAACTTTTTGGGGGAATCTCACTTTCATCCGCACTTCTTTGTCCTGTCCTGTACCCCTCTTTCTCTCTCTCTCTCTTTTGTATTGGATTCTTGTTGGGGAGTGTGATTGGGTTGACAATGTCATGAAAGATGGCCCCTGATCTTGGAGAAAGGCTGGTAAACCTGATCATTTACTCACATAGGAGTCTGCTAAAAATATTTAGGCAATTATTGTCTCAGTAACACTAATTTCATACGTATTAGTATCTTTTTGGTGGGTACCTGGTTATGATGATTCATCTTGAGTCCAATTCTCTATTGCATAAGGTTAGGACTGAATGATTCATCTTGCACCGGGAGGGGGGGGTTGTGTAATGCAAAGTCTGGAATGAATGTACTCATGTGAATGCTTGGAAATTTGTTCTTCTGGTATTCATTCCTTTCTGTTTGCAGGTATGGTGTTTTGTCTTGCATTAGTTTTTGGAATATTTACAGGAAGAGGATTCTCCAACTTTTACAACTTTTCTGTGTCCTTGTTGGCTCTTTAATTTTCATAATGCATCCAGTAGTGCCAGGCAGATTTTTCAATCTTAATTTGACACGGTTTTGGATTACGGATTCTGCAGGGACCTTTTCATTCAAGCCATTTTTAGTCTGTCTTGTTTGGTGTTTCTTCCTTCCTAGGCTCCTAGCACCAATCACATGTGGAAAGTTATGATTCTCCGTCTTCAATAGGATAATGCTAACTATTTATTAGAGATATGAAGTCCAAATGAGTTTTACTTCATCACATCCATTCTCTTTTAGTTGTTGAATGCATGGCTTTTTTGTGCATTTTTTCTGTTAATTAAAATATCAATAATGAGTTTTCAGGCATATTCGATTATGTTGTGTTTTTCTGCATCAAATTTTGGAGGATTTCTATGGCCACACTAGGGGTTTTAAGAGGAAAAGAGAGTAAAGCATAAAAAGGGATTACTATGTGTGACTTTGTTTGTTATGTTGGGGTAGAGCATATTGCAAGAGTTGCTTTTGTTTGGTCTTAGCTACAACAGTTTCTTTTGTATGAAATGATTTCTTAGGGATCATTATGGTGTTCTGCCTCTAGAGTCTTTACTGGGGGTTTCTCAACAGATTTAGTGAGATTGGAAGGCATTTTCATATTAATAGCCTATTTTTTTTATTAAGTAGATAAATTATTCTGACATTTATAAGATGTATTCTTATTGTACCCTTCTTTCTTACTAATATTTTATTTGATAGTGTAGTTTGCATTATGTTGAGATTGTGGTGTAGTTTGTTGCCATACAGAAGTTGATACTAACTTTCATGTTTCTTAGTATTTTGTCATTTGAATTTAATAACCGGACGCATTTTATTGATGTGAGAATTCCCATTACTTGTAAGATTATTCTGAAGGTCATGGAATGTGAATGGCTTCAAATTTTAGAACTTAGTTTTTAGGTTTTTCATGGCCCTTCATTGGCCTTGCTATATGCTAATCAAAACTGCTACAAAGAGTTTTGCTATTTCTTAGATGTGTCGTGTATCCTGTGATAGCCAACTATCTGTAGCTCGAGCAGTTAATTTCATTTCCTTGTATTCTAAAAGGCTTTGCATTTGGTCTTTGGGCCTCTGAACTTAATTGCATTTCTTTTGGTTGGGCTCTGGCTAGCATGTAAACTCTAATTTCTGTCCTTGTGCTGGAAGGATTCTGCATTTTTGCCACTAATATACATAAGATATTAAGCCCTGCCTAGCTTCAAATTTTGAGATCCTGTCTTGATTGTTGATATGTTATGTGGAATGTCTGTTAACATTATTTTTTTCGTCTGTTTCTGATGAATGGTAATATATGCAAGCAACTTCATTTGGTGTGTGTACCTAATTGACATGTAGGTGACAGCCTTGCAATTTTGAGAGCAGAGTTAAAGTCCCAGAAGAAGCATGTGAAAAATTTGAAGAAGAAATCACTTTGGTCCAAGATTTTGGAAGAGGTATTAATCAGTATTTCTTCAGTTACATATTTTTGGAGATGGCACTGTAGTTTCTTAACATTTGATGATTCAATCTTGTTGGTTTTTATGTCTCCCGATCCTTCCCTGGGTATGCAGTACACATGATGTTGGATGGACTATACTCTTTCCATCTTTATATGTGCTGGCTTTTGAATATTTTGTTCTTTATAATTGTGCGTATTATTACAATATGCTATCAGAAGATAATATTATTTATTCATAGGTGATGGAAACACTGGTAGATATCGTCCATTTCTTACATTTGGAGATCCATGAAGCTTTTGGCAGTGCTGGTAAGCATTCCGTATGTGGCTTTGTGACTTTAGACAACATTTTTTAGCTCTCTTGACGTGTTGAGCCTTATAATGCTGATAAATTTCTGACTATAGTTATTTGAAGGCCACATTTAATTGTCCTTATTCTTATTTTCCTTTTATGACATAAAATGGAAATCCCCTGTGGTGCCTTAACACAATAGATGGTTGTACAATTTGAGAAATTTTGGAAAATCTCAAAAGCAGGAAAATGGATTTTCATGATCTGCAATGATAGCTGGAATTAAGTCTTGATTGAGTTGAATTAAGTACTAGGGTGTGGAGACATGTTATCTGTGAGATCAACTGTGTTTCTTCACAAATTAGTAATTGGCAGCAGTGACTTTTTCATTTCATAGAATGTAATCATGCCAAGTACAACTTGGATGACAGTCTTAACTTGTTTGTTGTTTTCTTAATGGAGATGGATATTTGTTCCTGCGTGCATGTCATGTCTTGTATTTCCTATTATGCCCTTTTTGTTTGCAAAAAAAATGAATTCTAAGTTCATATGCAAATATTCATTGGATTCATTAATTTGCTGTAGTTTCCCCGTGTTACTGCTCTAGATGTACTTATATTTTAATGCTTGTCCCTTTGTAACTTGCAGATGGTGATAGACCAGCAAAATGTTCTTTGAGCAGTCATAAAAAGTTGGGCTCTGCCGGTCTTGCGTTGCATTATGCAAATATTATCACTCAAATTGACACTCTGGTGAGCTTGCGATTTCTATTCTTGGTTTCCTTTTCCACTAAGGTGTTTGTGTTCATATTTCTCTTAAAGAAGAGCATCTGAGAATGATCAAATAATCAGGCATCCCGATCAAGTTCTGTCCCTCCAAATACAAGAGATGCATTATACCAAGGACTGCCACCTAGTATCAAATCTGCTCTGCGCTCCAAATTACAGTTATTCCATGTTAAGGAAGAGGTATTCTTTTGGTGTTTTCTTTCTTTTGACTTGAAGGAAAGACTTATTGAAATTTATTTTTATTCTTCTCTGGGTTGCTAGAAAAGAGAAAGGTCCTAATTACTTGTAACTGATTGATTATTGTTCTTTTCAAATGTTACTTTTGCAGCTGACAGTCGCACAAATCAAAGCTGAAATGGAGAAAACTTTGCATTGGCTTGTTCCAATTGCTACCAACACAACCAAGTAAGCTAGTCATCCTCATGTACTAAATTTCTGTGCCTAGATTGTCATTTCATCCATTAATGGACCTGATAGTATGATAACAGAATAATTTACTGGGTTAACAGTATAGGTTAAAATGATCAACAGTGTGCACTGATGTGGTTTTAGTTGTCAAAAAGGAATTTTGGATCTGTTCCAGAGGCTCTGATTGCCCCTTTTTTCATGACTCACTTATTTGTATAATATCTATTTTTATCTTTGGCCTATTTCTCTGATATGCTTTGTCATCTTTTTATCTCGATTTGGTCAACAAGCAGAGCTCATCATGGATTTGGTTGGGTTGGAGAATGGGCAAATACGGAGTGAGTTGTGGACATCACTTTGCTTTTTTTCTTTTTTTTTTTTTGGATCCATCCCTCTTAAAATATCTTTGTGAAGCAATAATGATTAAAATTCTTCAGGTCTGAGGTGAATCGGAAACCTGCTGGACAAACGGACTTACTCAGAATTGAGACGCTACACCATGCAGATAAGGATAAGACTGAAGCTTACATTCTTGATTTGGTGGTTTGGCTTCACCATCTTGTGAGCCAGGCAAGGGCTAGCAACGGTGGATTAAGATCTCCAGTTAAATCTCCAATTCGGTCTCCCAATCAAACGACGATCCAGTTACCTATGCACAAGCCAAGCTCTCCATCTCCCATGCTAACAGTTGAAGATCAAGAAATGCTTCGAGATGTGAGCAATAAGAAAAGGACGCCTGGGATAAGCAAGAGTCAGGAATTTGATACCGCAAAAACCAGGTTATGCAAACACCATAGGCTGAGCAAGAGTAGCAGCCAGTCACCGATGAGCGAAAGTAAAAAAGACCCGTTTCCTATTAGGAGGCCTTCTTCTGTTCCTCTCATCTACTTTGACATAGATCGAATCAAAGCTTTGGATGTTATTGATCGAGTGGACACAATTAGAAGTTTATGAATTATGGTCAGTCTTCTTACCAAAGCAAAAGAGACTAGCTTGTGCTTTTTGAAAGGATCCCATCTGTCGCAATTTTCCCGTATAAGGTGGTGTCTTAGTTTCTGGTGGTGGGTTTTGATGTCTATTACCAGGCGTACGATCAGTGATCATAGTCATTGGTTTTTGTATGTTGTGAGAATTTAAGGTGATAAATATTGCTCGAGGGGAATTTATTATCCTAGATAATATTAGGTTATAGTTTCTACTTAGTCTTATGTGTACAGAATACTTGAATGATTTTATAATAATTTAAAGTTCATTTTTTTTATTTAACAATTTCTTATCTATCCTTTTTATCTCTGGACTATTTTATCTGTTCACCAGGCCAGCAGTAGTCTTATATGTGTACTCAGTTTTCTATTAGGCCATGTACATACATGTATATGTTCATGTGTAATTTATACGAATTAGGTTCCCGATTGATTTAAAAAGATTCACTCGAAAAGTAATTTTTTAGAAAATGGTATTTTGAGGAAGATATGCTTTGAAAAGTGAAATTTTTATGTTTGATTTGTATTTTTTTTTCTTAATATGATAATTTTATGTTTAGTTTATTAACTTTCACTGATGTATATTATAAAATAAATTTATTAATTTTGTTAAAATTTAAAAAATTGATCAATTTTGTTAAAATTTTTTTAATTTGGGCTAATTTTGTTAAAATTAAATTGATCAATTTTATCAAAACTCGAAAAGTTTAGACATTAAAAGCCAAAATATGTAACTTTTAAGTTATTGATATAAATAAGTTTATTATTTTGAATAAATTTATTCAACAAAATAATTATACGGTATTTTAAGTAATCTCTTTATTTCTTTAAAGAATGGTTGCTTATTGAATCTCCCCCCAGTTATTATACGGTATTTTAAGTATACTCTTTATTTCTCTAAAGAATTGTTACTTATTGAATCTCCCCTCATATAGTTACTTTCTCTTTATTGAGAAAATTAAATAATCAAAAACCAACAAAAGTTTCTTTTTACTTTACAATTTTTTAATTAAATGTTTAAAAATTATATTTAATCGAAACTTATAATTTTTAACCAACTTTAAACAAAGCATAAACATCTCTCCTCATAATCTTTTATGTCCAATAAAATTTGAATTTGAAACCTTGTGACACGAATTCCAAATCTTTATCCCTGAAATGTTTATTTATGAACAATATTACAACTTAGTGCTGATAATGTTACATGATGTCATGGTAATGTTATTCAGCAATCTTTCATAAGACATGAAACTCTGGAAAAAGTCTTTCGAACAACTGAGCATAACACAAGTGTTAGTTCAGGCATTATGGGAGAAGGAGACAAACAGATATCCATCAGAATTTTAAGCACTCACTGAGCACCTGAATTAATATGTCCAAGAAATTTTAGGGACATTTCACGTTCCTTTGCAAGAAAATGAACGAAACCCACTTCACTTTGTGGCAGAATATTCGATCCTTTGCACCATTCAATTATTGTTACTTCTGTTCTGTTAATGTCACCTACATCAACATTATATGATAGACTGATTTTTCTATTTCTTGCATTTGAAAGACGCATCATTGTCTTGTACAGATACTATCCCACTATAATGCTAGTGGTATCTACAGTGAACCCAGTTGGTTCTTGATTATGAATCGAGTGTTTGTCGTATAATACAAAATATTATTATGAGTTAAATATTTTCGATATACGAATAAATAATCTCAAAAATTTTTGGATTAGAATTAAATCGCTATCTTATCTTTGAAACATTAAATCACTGTTATATCAGATGAATTAAATCATGACACATCCTTAACATATTGTTACTCTTTCTCTCATTATCCTTTCAAAGAGAGAATTTTAAAGGATGAAGGAGATTCCTTGATCTTAATTAATTATAAAGTTCAATTCTCATTGATTTATGAAATTTAGCATATGATAAAAAAAAATCCAAGGAATTCTAATATTCCCATATTTTGTTTTATTTATTTATATTGAGCCATGCCTTCATGATTCATTGAATATTCATAACAAAAACATAGTGTGAATTTACTCAAGGACATTGAAAAAGACAGAAAATAAAAACTTCTTCAATGTAATATATAAATGGTAGACCATTTAAGCTTGATGATAAGAACATAGTAATGCATTGACATCATGAATGATAATTCATAGGCATGACTTCTGAGTCCAAAAAGGATAAAAGAAATGATGGTTTTAATACATATGGTTGCATATGATTTGAGGACTGTGTTGAAAGATAAGATGACTTCAATATGAAGGCAACAGAATGGCCAAGACGAAGACCAAAAGGACTCCCCAAGTTGACTGAGGATAAGACATTCATATGGGTTCAATTTTTGAAGCCATCGGTGTGGGAATGCAAGACTATAAAAATTACGGGTCAAACAAGAGTTGGTGAGGTCAATTTCAGATGAATTGTTTTTGAATTATATATATATTTTAATAGATTAGAGTTCATATTATTTTGAATTATTGATGAATTGAGTTAAATCATGGGGTCAAATTATAAAAATATGCAAAATATTTTATTAAATTTCAAGTCAAATCACTTATAATTTTAAATTTTTTAAATAAAAAGTATAATTTTAATTTATAAATAAATTTTAAATAATTTAAATTCAAGTCAAAATCAGAATAATTCGAATTGGATTAGAATTTATTAAAGGACTGATGATTAACAATATGAATATAAAAATAAGATATAAGTGTACATTTTTATTACTTTTCCACCGTGAAATTTGTCAAAATTAAGAAACAGTTACTTTTGCGCTATGAAATTTTCGTAGGTTGATAAACTAATTCACGTAATTTTGTAAAAGAAGTGTAATTTTTTTTTAAAAAAAAAACTGTTGCTAAAGAATTTCTTTTTTAATCTCTCTTATTTTTTTCAATTTATATCATTAAACAAATCCTCAATGTATTAAAATCGTGTTTCTATTTATCTCCCATTTGAATTTGAAATTACATATGTGATTTATTTTAAAATTTATTATAAAAATATATAATCATATAAGATTTTACATATTTATTTTATACCTTTTATTCAATTAATACAAATCTCTAGCATTTTATTCGAAAAAAATGTGTTTGTGGATATAGCACATAATTCAGTAACTCAAACTTAATACTAAACTTAAAATTTTCAATTTTTTTATTACATCAAATAATAACAATGAAAAAAAAAAAAACAATTCAATTTGCTAATTGTGAAATATGAGTATTAACCCAAATATAAATTTCATTGACAGAATTTTCTTTTAGTGAATTCCATTGATATAATATTTCTATATTATGATAATAATGTTGTAATGGTTTAAGATAGTGATGTTCTTTAAGCTTATGATTTTATTTTCTTATAAATAGATAATTTTAAAATTTTAAAATTTTTATTATCAGAGTGATAATTTAGTGATCGCATATATGTCTCATAATATAAACAACTCATTAATGATTTAGTTTAAAATGAATTATGTTACTTTTTATTCATAATTTCAAATCAAAGAGATACTATGTTGAAAATTAAACATTTCAAAATATTAGTGAGTTCAAAATTTAGTATTAAAGGAACTAAACTTCTTTGTTATTTAATTAGATTTAATTATTGAGTTAACACTTACAAAAAAATTCAAAATTTATCTTATCATTTAGAGAGAAACTTAATCTCAATTAAAGCATAAATTAATCTAAGAGTTATGTTCTTGTATGCTAAAAGAATAAAATTACATTTATTTTTCAAAATTAAACAGCAGTTAATGCAGATATAATAAGGTAATTGATATAGAGGAGATTAAAAGAGAGAGAAGAATAGTAAAATTTCTTTGAAATCCCATTCAAGAATAGAGGATGGGCAAGAAATCAATTTTTGAATAAAGGTGATGTAATCAGCAGCAAGAGTTGGCCCCTTGCAAAGCCTAAGTGGGCAAAAGTCAATCCGAGTTACGTCAGCACCCAATCATTAGTCGCCAAGTCAATACAGTTCTGCTACTCCGAGGGTCCAGTGGGTCATCCATTGGCACGTTTATTTGTCTTGCCCTCCGCGTTAGCATGCCGACATGGCCGACGTTTGGATCAGTTCCAAGTTACAGCGGTTATCGGCTCCAGTTCTGATCGATTATTTAGTATTCAGAACTGATGATGAGCAATTTTTAATATCAATTCGAAAATTTTTAAATTTAATTTGATTTAGTTTAAATTTAAA
>CATIWR010086850.1:0-36391 GCA_949677035.1 Omphalea diandra | reverse complement strand
TTGGATGTTACAGACAGTCTTAATTTGGCTGAATTTAGGAGCCAAGGTGTTTAAAGCTTGGTGAACAATAAATTCATTAGAAATCTCAAGTTTAAGACCCTTAAGTTTGGTTTAGAGGTGAACCATATTTAGAATGTAATCTCTCACATTCCCACTATAGTTATATCTCATACCGGTTAACTGACTCATTAGGGTCCCAGCCTTAGCCTTATCGGATACAAAGTATCTATCTTCTACAGCAGCAAGAAAAGCTTTGGTAGTAACAACAGTGGGCAAACTACTCATAAGGATTCAAGAATAGTTTTCCTCATGGTCATAAGACTAAGACGATTCGATCTCTCTCATTTGGCATGTAGTTCTTTTTCTTCAATATTACTCTCACGGGTGGGTTTAGCAGGCTCATCTTCATAAAGGGCATAATCAATCTCACCCATTCACAGGACAAATAAAATGTCATCTTTCCACCTCTTAAAGTTGGTGCTAATAAGACTTCAACAGTAGCAGTACTGTTGTTGAGACTAAAAGAGACTATTTGTGACAAAATAAAAGCATGTATTACAATTGGGCTATGTATAAAAATCAAATTTATAATTTACACAAACTAGAAAATTCTAGTATCACTACATATTCCCCTTTGGGCCGAACATGCACATTCAATAGAATTTCTAGTTATGAATCACACAATTGATATCACACTAGTTTCTAGAAATTTATCCTCTTTGGGCAGACAGACTCTATAGACTAATGCACCTCTAAGCACAAATAGCTTCATCTCAACAAGCTCTCCCAAAATCAATGCATCTAACAACCCTCTTTGGGCAGGTTATTATATACATTAATTTGGAATTATCTCTTCATTCCAACAAGCACTCCCAAAATCAATGCATCTAACAACCCCCTTTAGGCAGGTTATTATATGCATTAAGTTGGAATTATCTCTTCATTCCAACAAGCGCTCCCAAATCAATGCATCTAATAACCTCATTTGGACAGGTCATTATATACATTGACTTGGAATTATCTCTTCGCAAAAATTAAAAATAACTCTATGAATTTCAATGGATGTCCCACTTTAGCAGTAAGACCCATATCAACCCATAAAATTATTTTTAATTAGAGATTTATAATAGCCCAATTAAAATACATGCTAAACACAAATATATATTTCAAAAAATATACAAGGTACCAAAGACAATATATCTTAATTTTAAACACACAATTATTATCTCATATATGTGCAAAACAAATATTTATTATTTATTTATTTAATTTTATCACAAAATTAATATCACTAAATAATCAACTGACAATTAATTTATATATATAAACCTCATAAATATTAATAATTATTGAAATAAAATTAAAACATATATTATGAAGCACATGAATGTAAGCTTTGTTTATCTAAATATTTGCCTACATAAGAAATTAACAGTTAAGTCACCTAGCTCAGTCAGCAAAGCTCAAGCATCTAAGCCTTAGGGTTGTGGGTTCGAGACCCACGACACCAATCCTATTCCCCTTTATTTTTTTTTTGTTACAGAAAACCGATCTTGGATTGGACAGGGGGCCATCGCCGATTTATTTGCACTGTGGCATCTTCGCCGATCTAACAAATCAAACAAATCAGTAACAACACAAATCAACAATTCAAACAACACAATCCAAACATCAAAGATTTCAACTCCCTATACGGTTCCGTTTTCAGAATCCAAACCCACAAACCAGTGGAATCGGGTAACAAATGGGTATGATGGCAAAATCGCACCATCGATGCTATCGTTAGATTTTGTGAGTTTGGCATCGAAAATGGAGTGTATGGTCAAGTGCGGCACCGATTGGCTACACATGGACATCATGGTGCTCCAGTCATTGAGAGTTTGAGGAAACACACAAAGGCATATTTAGATTCTCACCTCATGACCACTATTTTCTTGATTATGTTGAGCCCTTGATCATGCCGACAAATGACCATGAGATTGGATTGTGGATTTGTGGATCGCAGGTTTGAGGTTTCTTGGTTATGGGTTTCGATGATTTGTGATCGAGATTACAAAAGAGAAAGAAAAATGTTGGCCCTAGGCATTAAGAATGGGGATTGAATTGGTGTATAAAAATTAAAATTGGAAAGAGAGAAGAGAAATGAGTAGGAAAGAAACACACAATTTATAGTGGTTCGGGTATAAACAACTCTACGTCTACTCCCTAATTCTTAGAAATTAGGTGTTTCACTATCTTTCAAAGGTGTTTTCAAGCTTACACCAAACTTTTACACTTGTATTTTGAAGGCTCACATAACAACTTATACACTTGTGTTTTGAGGCTTACACAACAACTTTTACACTTGTGTTTTAACATGCTCACACAACAACCTCTCTTAGTGTTTTGACAGGTTCACACTATAACCTATTACAATTGGTATTTATGCTCACACCAAAGAATAGAAAAGAGTGAGTAGCAAAATTGTAAGAGTTTGGGTATAAAGTTATCAATTCTCTTACATTTACATCTGTTTGGTAAGGTTTTATAACATCTACCCACCAAAGAGACATTGTAATAAAACTGGTACAAAATCATTAAAGTGTGCTAGATAGATTTTAGCATTAAATGCTTGACAGTCTTAATTCATGGTCGCTACTACTCGTTAGCAGTCGCGAAATCCAAATTTCATAAGGAAAACCCCATTTGTGTCTAACGGATAGTCCACGTGGTAGCTTCTAATTAGTTCGCCAGAAAAATATAGTCGTTGCATTTTACCTGCTCTCAAAAGTAGCGATCGCGATTTATCTTATATAGGACGTGACTGAGGATGCGAATTCATCTGTCAAAAGTGTTCATCTTCTTTTTTTGGGTTCGTGGTCGCCACCAATAAGTTCTCATCGCAATTTTTAACTTTCAACAATTACCTTGAACACTTGTCAAGTTGTGATTGTGGACTTGATTATATTTTGAGTTACTTCAAAATTTGCCATCATGCTCATTTCAAATTCCCTAGTCATGCACTTAGCAACATCCTCACAAAGAGATTCATTAGCGAAACCAAAGATAATATCATCAACATAGATTTGAATAATTAATGTATCATGCTTGTGTTTTTTGACAAAAAGTGTGGTGTCCACCTTTTCTTTTTCAAAATCATTTTTCAAGAGAAATGAACTAAACCTTTCATACCAAGCTCTTGGAGCTTGTTTCAAATCATATAAGGCTTTTTTTTAATTTAAAAACATGATTTGAAAAATAATGTGACTTAAAACCAGGAGTTGTTTAACATAGGCTTCCTCCTCTATAATACCATTTAAAAATGCACTTTTCACATCCATTTGAACAAGTTTGAAATTCATATGATATGCAAATGCTAAGAGAATCCTAATGGCCTCTAATCTTGCAACGGGGGCACAGGTCTCATCATAATCTATTCTTTCCTCTTGGTTGTATCCCTTAGCAACTAATCTAGCCTTATTTCTAGTAATGAGACCTTGCTCATTTAACTTGTTCCTGAACACCCACTTACAACCTATAATTGGGTGTTTTTTAGGCCTAGGGACAAGTTCCCATACCTTGTTTCTCTCAAATTGATTGAGTTCTTCTTGTATAGCAAATACTCAACTATAATCATCAAGAGCCTCATCAATTGACTTTGGCTCAAGTTGAGAAACAAATGCAAGATTATTATCTAAAAGTTGAGATCTAGTACTTACATCCTTAGAAGTACCACCAATGATTAAGTCCTTGGGGTGATACTTGGAGAATCTTCAATCTTTGGGTAGATCTTGTCTTGGCTCATTTCTTATTGATGTTGATATTGGTTTTCATCTACTCTTGATGAATCACCTTCTTCTTTTTCTTTATCAATTCTTCTTGTAGAGTCATCCAATTCCAGCTTGTCAAGATCAACTACAAGATCATCAATAAAAATACCTTTCCCAAAATCAAGTTTACTAGATTCATCAAAAACAACATTCATAGATTCTTCACCTACCATTGTACTTTTGTTAAAGACTTTATATGCTTTGCTTATGGTGGAATAACCTAAGAAGATTCCTTCATTGGTCTTGGAATCAAATTTCCCAAGATTATCCTTAATGATCAAAATATAACACTTACATCCAAATACTCTTAGGTATGAAATCTTGGGTTTTCTACCATTCCAAAGCTCATAAGATATTTTATTAAGAATGGGTCTTTTGAAAACTCTATTTGCAATATAACATGAGGTATTAATGGCTTTGGCCCAAAAATAATTTAGTAAAGAATGCTCATTGAGCATTGTTCTAGCCATTTCTACCAATGTTCTATTTTTCCTCTCTACAACACCATTTTGTTGGGGTGTTCTAGGAGTTGAAAAATTATGAAAAACTCCATTCTCCTTACAATAATTTTCAAATGACTCATTTTGAAATTCCTTTCCATGGTCACTTCTAATAGAGGATATGAAGTAACCTTTTTCATTTTGAACTCTTTTTGTAAAACTTTTGAAAGTATCAAATGAATCATTCTTATGAGCTAGAAAAGATACCCAAGTGAACCTAAAGTAGTCATCTACAAGGACTAGTGCATAATGCTTTCCACCTAAGCTAACACTTCTAGTAGGTCCTATCAAGTCCATATGGATAAGTTGAAGTGGTCTAGATGTACTTACAACATTTTTGGCTTTGTGAGAGGCATGGTGTTGCTTCCCCATTTAGCATGGACCACATGTCTTGTCTTTGGAGAAATTTAGCTTGGGAAGCCCTTCCACAAACTTTCCTTTGGATAGGCTTTGAAGAAGATCCATCCTTGCATGCCCAAGTCTTTTATGCCATAACCAAGCTTCATTGCTCAAAGACATAAGACACTTAAAAGATTAGTTAGCCAAATTGTCTAAGTCAATTGAGTAGGTATTGCCTTTCCTTTCACCCTTGAAAATAACCCCATCATCCACAAAAGTGGTGACTTGGCATTCTCTAAGATCAAAGGTGACTTTATTACCTTTGTCACATAATTGACTTACACTTAACAAATTATGTTGTAAGACACTAACTAAAAGAACATTATCAATTAAAGAACATCCATTCTTACCAATGGTTCCAATGCCAATTACCTTACCCTTGCCACTTCATCCATTCTTTTAATGTCGTGAATAGCTTTCTATTTCCAATCATGTGCTTGGAACATCCACTATCCACATGCAAATTGCTTTATTTGGTGGTTGCCACATTCCCCTATACAATAATAGTAAGTTACCTTTTCTTAGGTACCCAAGCATACTTGGGTCCTTAGGGGTTAGAAGATGAAAGGTCCTCTAATTTGAGGTGAGCCTTCCTAATGTAGTAATGAATATTAATATGTCTAAATCTCATGCAATAATGGCATTGGAATTTAGACTTAGGAGTCTTTCTCTTTTGCATAAATTTAATATGACTAGGAGGCATTCTCATACCTTGGTCATGTGAATACATGCATGAACATGTATGATGAGTAGGAGTAGAAAATTTTTTATGAGTATGACCATGCTTTTTGTTGTAAATGTAGGCATGGTTAGCTCTTTGAGTTTTGGCTCTAGAGCTTGAGAGAGTCTTCCTTTTACCCTTAGGCTTAGGAGGCTTAGTGCTAGAAGCACTTTTCTTGCCAATTACCTTTATGCTAGATGATTGAGGTTCTAAAGATCTAACAAATGTGGTATGAGATGATGAGGACGCTCTATTGATGCCTAAACCATATCTAACTAGAGGTGGTCTTTGTGACACAATCAGTGTGTCT
This sequence comes from Omphalea diandra, assembly GCA_949677035.1. Lineage (NCBI taxonomy): Eukaryota > Viridiplantae > Streptophyta > Magnoliopsida > Malpighiales > Euphorbiaceae > Omphalea > Omphalea diandra. Next base: position 30,652 of record CATIWR010086850.1, on the reverse strand, counting down.
AAGGCTTTTTTTCCTTTATGGAACTTAGAGATAGAGCTTCTAAGCTCAATGACTTCTCCTTTAAGAGTGTCATTCTCCTTTCTTAATGAAGCCATAGAAGAAGATGAAGTGGAAAGTTTTTCTATTGAGTTTTTGAGTTCTTCATTAGAAGTTCTCAACTCATTTGCAAGATCACTAAGAGTCTTGTATTCATCTTCTAATTTTGAACACCTTTTCTTATAAGTTTTAACTTGTGATTTATACTTGTCACACCTCATGGTTAGAGCCTCTAGAAGCTCTTCATCTATCTCATCAAATTTGAAATCAGAATGAGAATGGGAAGAAGTACTTACCTCATTTGTAAAATCTTTTTGTGCCATGAAGCATATGTTGGCAACCTCTCCTTCTTCCTCTTCTTCATTTCACTTTCATCCCAAGTGGCTGAAAAACTCTTCTTCTTCTCCTTATCCCATTTTTTCCTCTTCTTTAACTTAGGACACTCATACTTGATGTGGCCTTGCTTACCACATTCATAACAAGTGACATCGTTGGATTTTTCTCTTGGATTAAGAGTTCTCCTCTTGAAGCCTTTTCTTTTTTTTCTTCCTTTGATTAACTCCTTTATCATCCTAGAGAGCATTGCTAACTCTTTTTCTTCCTTTTCTTCATCACTTGAGGTGATCTCTACCTCCTTCTCTTTTGTTAAAGCTTTAAGAGCCATGGTTTTTCTCTCTTTCTCTAGTTTGTCTCCTCATCCTTTTAGCTTCTTCATTTGTTCATCTTTTTGTAAGGTTAACTCATGAGTTAAGAGTTTGTCTATCAACACATCGGTTGGAACCTTTCCAATCTCTAGATTTGACTCTTGTATGCTACAAACTCAAGCACCAAATTTATCTAGAGGAAGAGTTTTAAGGATTTTTGTATTTACCTCATAGATAGTAAGAGCTCTTCCAAATTTCTTCATGTTGGTGACAATGGACAAGAGCCTATTTGTCATTTTTTTGATGCTCTCATTGTCTTTCATCATGAAAAGTTCCCATTTGGTGACATACATCTCCAAACGGCTTGATTTGATTAGAGTTATGCCTTCATAATAGTTCTCTAGAGTCTTCCAAATGACATGAGCTATTTGACAATGTTGCACTCTTCCAATCTCTTCTCTAAAGAGTGAGCTTAGAAAAATGGTCATTGCTCTCTCATTCTTACCATTTTATCTCCGATGAGCTTCAACCCATTCTTCCCTTGGGATTAATTCTTCATTACCATCCACAACTCTGATGGGTGGCTTCCATTCCTTGATGACCACATCCCAAAGGTCCATCACATCTATGTCAAGATAGATCTCCATCCTATACTTTCAATGAGTATAGTCTATTCCATCAAAGTAAGGCTTGAGTTATGAGTGGATTCCCTCTTGTGCCATGATCTTTGTTCACCCAATGAAGGTTTGATTGTAAAGTTAGGCTATAATACCACTTGTTGGCCCTAAGCACCAAGAAGGGAGGGTTGAATTAATGTATAAATATTAAAATTGAAAAGAGAGAAGAGAAATGAGTAAGAAAGAAACACCCAATTTATAGTGGCTCGGGTATAAACAACCCTACGTCCACTCCCCAATTCTTAGAAATTAGGTGTTCCACTACCTTTTAAAGGTGTTTTCAAGCTTACACCAAACTTTTACACTTGTGTTTTGAAGGCTCACACAGCAACCTATACACTTGTGTTTTGAGGCTTACACAATAACCTTTACACTTGTGTTTTAACAGGATCACACAATAACCTCTCTTAGTGCTTTGATAGGCTCACACTATAACCTATTATAATTGGTGTTTATACTCACACCTAACAATGACTTAAAGAATAGAAAAGAGTGAGTAGCCAAATTGCAAGAGTTTGGGTACAAACTTATCAATTCTCTTGTGTTTACATTTGTTTGGTGAGGTATTTATAGTCTCTACCCACCAAAGAGACGTTGCAATGAAAATGGTACAAATCATCAAAGTGTGCTAAATAGATTTTTGCATTAAATGTTTGACAGTCTTAATTCGCAGTCGCTACTACTCGTTAGTGATCGCAAAATCCAAATTCCATAAGGAAAACCTCGTTTGTGTCTAACAGCTAGTCCACGTGGCAGATTTCGATTAGTTCACCAGAAAAATATAGTTGTTGCCTTTCACCTAATCTCAAAAGTAGCAGTCGCGATTTATCTTATACAGGACACGACTTAGGACGCGAATTCATCTGCCAAAAGTGTTCATCTTCTTCTTTTGGGTTCGTGGTCACTACCAACAAGTTCCTATCGCGATTTTTTACTTCCAACGGTTGCCTAGACACTTGTCAAGCTATGATTGTGGACTTGATTGCATCTTGAGTTACTTTAAAATTTGTGATCGCAACTGAGGCAAGCTTTACACTGCGAATTCATCTATTACTTTTGGAGTTCTTCTTTTGGATGAGTCGCAGCCGATAATGACTCCGCGATTTTTTCTGTCTGATTTTCTAGTAAGTCTTCTCATGGATCGAAGTCGTGAATCTTATATTGTGGTCGCGATTTAGAAGTCACTTTACATTCTTTGAAGACTAAGATCTTTATCCAACTTCTAACTTTAAGACTAACAAAAAAATTGTAAAACAACACTAAATTCAAACATTAAAATTGATCAATCCCCTTTATTAAGATCAAAAGAGGTCCAAGACTTAGGGTTAACTACCCTAGTCTAACATCTTGGACAGTTGGCATGTTATGGTTGTGGCTTTAGTTCCCTCCTTTGTTACTATGAAATTCGCCATCGCGACCCAAATTGTGAATGCCATCATAAATTCCTCTGTGAATAATCCAAGCTCCATTCGGTTGAGTCGCGATTGCGATCGGTGAGAGGTTGGCACGATAGCATCAAGCCCACACCTTTTCCACACTCTTCCATCAGCACGTCGAGCCAAAAAGCTCAATCCAAGAAATGGCCTCAAGCCCCTACTGCCTTAAGAATTCGCCTGTGAATTCCTTTGTCCTAGCTTCATCCATCCTTAAAGTAAGGTCGTGGTCGTGATTTAGGAGATGCTGACCACGAATTTGGATGTTCTTCTTAAAGATGAAGATTTCGACTTCCATCCAACTTTCAATGAAAATATAACTTATAAACTGCAAAACAACACTTGAATTAAAGCATTAGAACTTATCAATCTTCATTCTCAAGATCAAAAGAGGCTTATGACTTAGGTTTGTCCAACCTAGTCCAAAATCGTCCATAACAAAAATAACAAACAGAGGTCGTTGGTGTATAAGACCAGATATTTGGGTTTCTCCTCTACCTGCCTCCCAATCTACAAGCAAAATTTAACAAGCACATCTTCAACTCTTTATACCTAAGAGGCTGAAGAGTTCTTCTTCCCCAATTGAAATCAATAGGTCAAAATTACCCAATTAAACTTAAAATTATACATAGTTAGGGTTTAATTTAAGTGCTTAAAATTATTCATAGTTAGAGTTTAATTTAAGCGCTTAAAATTATCCATAGTTAGGGTTTAATTTGAGTACTAAGGTTTAACATAGGAAAAAATTAATTAATTTGGGTGTTGGCCCATAAGCACTAAGAAAGGGTTTTGAATTGGTGCGAATTTTAAAAATTTGTAGGGAATATAATAAATTTGGGAGAATGAAGGAAAAGGAGAAGGAATTAACAAACAATGTTTTTATAGTGGTTTGAGTATTAATGAACCCTACATTTACTCCTTAATTCTTCACAATTGGTTGTTCTACGTGTTCTATTAACTCTAAATGGTGTTTCCAAGCTCACATCAAACTTGTACACTTTGTGTTTTAATGGCTCACACACAACCTTACAACTTGTGGTTTAAGGCTCACACAAAAACCTCACTCAAGTGTTTTTTCAAATGCTTACACTTAACCTAATATAAGAGTTTTGACAACTAGGATAACTCTCAAACCCAATTACAATGGTGTTTAATGCTCACACCTAACAATATTAGCTCACATATAAAGAATAAAAGATTAAAAAGCAAAATTGTAAGAGTTTCTATATTCAAGGATATTCTCTTGCATTCATGTCTATTTGGTGGAGTATTTATAGGCAATAATCACCAAACAGACATTACAAAGAAACTATATTTATAGGCAATAGCCACCAAAGAGACATTACAAAGAAACTATGTCCAAATCTATAAGATAAGTTAGGCAGATTTTGCATTAAATGTCTGTCAAACTACTTTCACTATCGTGACTAGCATTTTGCAGTTGTGAATTTCAAATTTGTACTAGAAAGACTAAAATCACGATAGAGAACCCCATTTATATCTAACGACTAGTCCACGTGGTGTGCTATTACTAGTGTTACAGGAAAAATAATCATTGTGTTTATCCAATCAACCTAAAAGTCACAGTCGCAATTAAAACTCTTCTTAGAAGCGACAGTGATTATGAATCATTTTGTTTAGTAAGGAGAAGATGCTTCAATAGGTAGCAATCTCGAAAGCTTTTTCACCCTTATGAATTTTGATATGTCAACGGTTAACTTAAACACTTGGTAAGTTTTGGTTGTGAACTTGGTTCCCTCTATGTAACTATAAAAGTCACAGTTGCGACTAAGAATGTGAAAGTCACTGCAAATCAGACTGTATGACTATCATGTCTTTCTTGGCTCTATGATTTACTCCTTGAATTTGTCTGGTTTAAGTTCATCCATTTTTGTTATAAGGTCACGTCGCGATTTTCAAGATCTTAACTGCGAATTGGTATGTCTTACTCAATGTTTGAGATTTAGACTTCCATCTAACTTCCAATGCAAACCTATCTTAAAAAACTATAAAATTAACACTTAAACAAGATGTTAGAACTTATAAATCTATATTGTCAAGATCAAAAGAGATCTTTGACTTAGGTTTGACCAACCTAGTCCAATAATCTCTCTTTTTTTTTATTTTGACAATTTAGATTGATTTTACAAAAGGTAATGAATTGCATAAGTTTGAAGTTAAGATGGTTAACATTTTTAACAAAATAAACATATTGAGAATCTAATAAGACCTAGAAGAAATGACTAAGTATAACAAAAATTCAGATTAGATTACTCCCCTCAACTTATACTTCCCTTTGATTATATGTCATGCAATTTCTTTCATTGATTTTCTCCCCCTTTGTCAAATCAAAAAGAGAACAAAAAGGGAGTTAAAAGTGATTAAAAGTTCATAGGTGACATCATTTGAAGAGGAATTTATGTATTAAAGAGAAGAGCAATCACACACCATAAACAAACATATGAAACATAAATTGCAAATAATTGTGTTGATATAGATAAATAAAAACAAAAAGATGTGGGATCACAAACTTAGGCCATAAAACAAACAAAGTAAATGAAAGAAAACATAAAGAGAAAACTACAAGCCTAAGAAAGAATACTAAAAGATTGAAAAGCTATCATCATCTCTAAAATCTACAATGTCTTCATCTACTCCTCTTCTTTTTGCTTCATCCTCTTCTTCCACCTTTTGATCTTCTTCTTTTTCCATATTATCTTTCCAGTCTTCAAAATCAGAGAGGTGGTAAGGTGTAGCACCCACCTTCTCTTGGAGGTCCACCAAATCACTGTGGAGGTGGAAAAGTAAAAGAAATCTCCTTCTGATCATCCTTATGACTTTGTCTAATTTTTTATTTATTGAGGAGAGAGAGATGGTAGAGGACTTAGTTTTAGGTTTAGGCTTGGGAGATGGAATTGGTTAGGTACCCTCCTCTATCACAAGCCTCTTTCTCTTTGGGGCTTGAGAGGTTTCAAGCTTTTTAGCCCTAAAAGAACCTAAGGTATAAGTATAAGAGTCTGGGTGTATAGCCTTGGCATTGATGAGGTAGGGCAAGTCAAGGAATAGTGGGATGGCAAGTATTTCTTTATGAGGAATTTTCATTTTCCTCATTTAAGGCCCTTACATACTTATAGATTGTTATGACACAAGAGGGTAGTAGGAATTGGCTTTTGGGCTTAGTACTCATATGAATCAGTTGGTTCATAAGGTATTAGTCAGTTTGGATGGGTTTGTTTTTGGTTAAGCAAAACAAAAAGGTTAGGTCCTTTTAAGAAACCATTTTGTTCCCATCGTCTCTAGCATTTACAGAAAAGGTGATGATACGGTGAAGAAGGCAATTTGGAAGGGTCCAGATGCATTGGCCAAAGATGTTTTCGGGTCATGTTTTGTTTTGATGGAAATTTTGAACCGAAATTCAAAGTAAATGAGGTGATGAAAGGGATATCATCTCCTACTTGAAGGTTGAAAAGGTTAGAGAGTTGTTCAAAGATTATAAAGAAAGGGTCTGTAAAAGCCCATAATATTAACCCATACTAACCTATTTTAGATTTGGCTCTTCTGTTCAATGTGACCATGCACATGAACTCTTTAACTATTTCTTTGTATTCGAGTTCATCTAGGAAGATAAACTCATTCCAGCCTAAGTTGGATAAGAAAACATGAATTTCATTCTTAATTCCTAGGGATTCAAGGAGAAATGATGAGGGAATTTTTTTAGGTTAGATGATTTTAGTGGAGTTAACTTTGTAACAGTCTTTCTCCTCCTTTGTTATTCCTGTCATTAAGTGAAGAGCAGAAGGGCCAAAAGGTTGGGCTATGCCTTTCCCTTTCTCTACTCTAGAAAGCTTTTTGCATGCCATGAGAGAAGTTAGGAGAAGGTAGTAGGTTTAAGATAAGAAAATGAAGATAGATAAAGAGAATAGGTAAAAGTGAAATGGAGAGGAGTTAAAGAGGTTTAAATAGGTAAAAAAATTTGATGAAAAATGGTAAAATTTATGATAAATGAGGGGGTGACATCAGTTGGCAATCAAATCAATTAATGTTTGGCAGTTACTCTAATTTGTGATTGTGAACCTTAAGTCCCGGCCACTAATTATAAAAAATTTGAGTAACGGATAAGAATTTCTTGAAAATCAAAGGAAGTAACGGATAAGAATTTCTTGAAAATCAAAGGAAGTAACGGTCAAAACTTTGAATTTTGAAAAAGTTCACATGGGCAATCTTAAAACGCGACAACGAATAAGAGGTACGACAAAAAGATGAAGAGTGCTTATAAATTGCAACCGCAAATTACAAATAAAAAAGAAAAGAAATAAAGAAAAAGAAAAAAAAATGGCCTTTCTAGATGTGATCCACCTAATGTAATGAGAATTAATGTATGTAAATTGGCATAGAAAAGCAAATTTGCATAAAGAATTAAATCCTCCAAAGTAATTAAAATATATTTATATCAAACACATCATTCAATCATTCAAATCAACAAAATCAATAAGGAATATGTAAGAAGATCTAATTTTTACCCTAATGAGCTTCCATTAAGCATTCCTAACTCCCTATTAATGAAGTTCATCTTTTCTTTATTAAGGGGTTTAGTGAAAATATTCACAAGTTGATGATTGGTGTCAATAAATTCTAACACCACATCACCATTTTAGATATGATCTCTAAGAAAGTGATGTCTAATATCAATGTGTTTGCTCCTGGAGTGTTGGATGGGATTCTTTAAAAGATTTATTGCACTTGTGTAGTCACATTTAATAGGAATGTGACTAATAACTTTGCCATAATCCTTTAGTTGTTGTTTCATGCAAAGAACTTGGGTGCAACAATAACCTGGTGCTACATATTTTACTTCAACAGTGGATAGAGCAACTGAAATTTATTTTTTACTAAACCAAGAAACTAAGCATTCTCCTATAAATTGGTAAGTTCTAGAGGTGTTTTTTCTATCTAGTAAGCTACTGCATAATCTGCATCCCAATATCCTAAAAGGCTAAAAGATGAATTCCTAGGATACCATAAACCTAAGTGCAATGTACCATGTAAATACTTAAGAATCCTTTTAACAACATTAAGATGTGATTCTTTAGGGCATGATGGAAACCTAACAAACATGCTTACACTAAACATGATGTCGGGTCTACAGGTAGTGAGATAGAGGAGAGAACCAATCATACTTTTATATCTCTTTTCATCAACAAACTTACCCAATCATCTTTGTCTAGTTTGATGGTAGCACTCATTGGTGTCTTTGCTACTTTGCATCCTTCCATGCCAAATTTCTATAGTAGATCCTTTGAGTACTTTGCTTGGTTGATGAATATGCCCTCTTTGATTTGCTTGATTTATAGGCTAAGAAAGAACTTGACTCTCTCATCATGCACATCTCAAATTTCTTAGTCATACACTTGGAAAATTCCTTACAAAGAGATTCATTAGTAGCATCAAATATAATATCAACATATATTTGTATAATAAGTGTGTCTTGATTTTACCTTTTGACAAACAAAGTAGTATCAACCTTTCCTTTCTCAAAATCATTTTGTCAAAAAAATGAGCTAAACCTTTCATACCAAGCTCTTCGAGCTTGTTTCAAACCATATAAGGCTTTAGTTAACTTATAAACATGATTTGAAAAATGGTGAGATTCAAAATCGGGAGGTTGTTCAACATAAACTTCCTCCTCAATCAGACCATTTAAAAATGCACTTTTAACATCCATTTGAAAAAGTTTAAAGTTCATATGATGTGCATAAGCTAAGAGAATCCTAATGGCCTCTAATCTTGCTATGAGAGCATGGGTTTCATCAAAATTAATGTATTCCTCTTAGTCGTACCCCTTTGCAACCAATCTAACCTTATTTCTAGTAATGAAACCTTACTCCTCTAACTTATTTCTAAACACCCACTTGTATCCTACAATAGGGTGTTCCTTAGGCCTAGGAACAAGTTCTCATACTTTGTTTCTTTCAAATTGGTCGAGTTCCTTTTGCATGGCAATCACCTAACTTTCATCATTAAGAGGCTCATCAATTGATTTTAACTGAAATTAAGAAAAAAAATGTAAGATTGTTGTCTAAAGCATTAAGTTGAGATATAGTACTTACTCCCTTGGATGTATCACCAATAATTAAATATTTTGGGTGATGTTTGGAGAATATCCAATCATTGGAAAGATCTTGAGCTGGAATTTTATGCTTATTGTGGTTAGGATTCCTTTTCTTCTTTTGATGACTTGTCTTCATCACAATTTATAACAATTTCTTTTGAAGTTGACTCTAACTCCATTTTCTCAAAGTCACCTGCAAGATTATTAACAAGAGAATCTTTCCTAAGATCAAGTTTACTAGATTCATCAAACACAATGTTTATTAACTCATGAACAATCATAATACTTTTATTGAATACTTTATAAGCTTTACTAAAGGTGTAATATCCTAGAAAAATACCTTCATTTGTCTTAGAATCAAAATTTCCAAGGTTGTCCTTAGTATTTAAGATGTAGCATTTGCATCCAAAAACTCCTATGCACGAGAACTTAGGCTTTTTATCATTCCAAAGCTCATAAGAAGTTTTATTAAGAATAGGACTTTTGAAAATAAGATTAGTAGTGCAACAAGAAGTATTGGTGGCTTAGGCCCAAAAGTAATTAAGCAAGGAATACTCATTGAGCATGGTTCTAGTCATCTCTACTAGTGTTCTATTTTTCCTCTCTACAACACCATTTTATTGTGGTGTTCCAGGAGTTGAAAAATTATGAGAAATCATATTTTCTAGACAATAAGTATTAAAAGATTCATTTTGAAATTCCTTTTCATGGTCACTCTTTACAGAAGAAAATGAAGTAACCCTTTTAAACTATTTTTGCAAAACTTTTAAAAGCATTAAAAGTGTCATACTTATGAGCTAGAAAGGATACCCAAGTAAACCTCGAGTATTCATTAATTAGGACAAATACATAATGATTTCCACCTAAACTAGCACTCCAAATAGGTCCAACCAAGTCCATATAGATAAGTTGAAGAAGTCTAGATGTACTTACAACATTTTTTTATCTTGTCGGAAGATAGATGTTGCTTTCCCATTTAGCATGGTACACATGTTTTTTCCTTTAAGAATTTTAACTTGGAAAGACCTTCCACTAGCTTTCCTTTTGATAGGCTTTGTAAGAGTTTTATGCTAGCATGACTAAGTCTTTTATGCCAAAGCCAAGTCTCATTATTAAGGGACATAAGACATTTGAAGAAGTGGTTAGCCAAATTGTCTAAGTCAATTAAGTAGGTATTGTCCATCCTTTCACCCTTGAAGACTACCTTTTTCTCCACCAAAGTGGTAACTTGGCACTCTTTTGGGTCAAAGGTGACTTTGTTACTTTTATCACATAATTGACTTACACTTAGTAAATTATATTGTAAACCATCTATAAGAAGAACATTATTAATAAGTGAACAACCATTCTTACCAATTGTTTTAATGTCAATTGTCATACCCTTGGCATTATTCCCAAAAGTGACATTGCCACTTTCTTTCTCTTTTATGGCTTTGAATAACTTCCTATTGTTCGTCATATGCTTTGAGCATCCACTATCCACATGCCAATTATTGTCTTTATTAGTGGCTTCATACAATCCTACATAACATAAACAAATCACTTTTGTTTAGGTACACAAGCATACTTAGGTCCTTGGGGGTTAGGTCTAAAAGGGACCTCTAATTTAAGGTGAGCCTTTCTAATATAACAATAGATATTTATATGACCAAACTTTATGCAATAAGGACATTAGAGTTTAGACTTATGAGTCTTTCTCCTATATATAACGTTGGCATGAATAGAGGTACTTCTCATAATATGATGATGTGAGTGTGAGCATGTGCATGAATGGTTAGGAGTATATAAGAATTTTTTGGGTGTGTTAGGGTGAGCATGTTTGTTGGTGTCGATGTATGCATGGTTAGCCTTTTTAAGCCTAGGCTTTGAGCCTTGATGTGCCTTCCCCTTGCCCTAGGGCATTAGTGGCTTAGTACTATGAGCACTCTTCCTCCTAACTACCTCAATACTAGATGTTTGAGGTGTTAAAGCTCTAATGAAAGTAGAGAAAGGGAGAGTAGATGATGAGGAGACTCCATTGAAGCCAAGACCGTGTCTAACTAAGGGAGGTCTTTGAGATACAATTAATGTATCTAAAGCTTCATTCCTTTTGTGAAACCTAGAAATGAAATTTCTAAGTTCAATTACCTTTCCATTTAAGGTATCATTTTCATTTCTCAAGGAATTTAGAAAAGATGAAGACTTTATAAGACTTTCTACAAATTTTTTAAGTTCTTCATTAAAAGTCCTCAATTCACTTATAAGCTTATTTAATGAGTTAACATCATTTTCCACTTTTGAACATTTCTTTTTGTAAGTTTTCATTTGTGACTTGTATTTGTCATATCTTAAGATAAAAGCTTTTAGGAGCTCATCATCTAATGCATTATAGTTTTCACAAGAATGGGGTGAAGAACTTACCTCATTAGAAGAGTCATCTTATGCCATGAAACATAAATTTGCCACTTCTTCATCTTCATCCTCCTCACTAGAGCTGTCATCCCAAGTAGCTTTTAAGCTTTTCTTCTTTTCTTTTAGGTTAGGAGATGTCTTCTTAAAGTTCCATTTTATCTTTTCTTCTTCTAATCAACTTATTGGTTAGTCTAGAAAGCGTAGCTAGCTCCACCTCTTCTTTTGCACTATCATCATCACTTGAGATAGTCTCTTCTTCTTTGTCTTCAAATGAGGATTTGATAGCTAAAGTCTTCTTCTCTATTTTTTCATTCTTGTCCTCTTGCCTTCTCATCTTATTCATCACTTCATCCTTTTTTAAGCTAGCTCATGAGTGAGAAGCTTGCTTATGAGGACATCTATTGGCACTTTTCTAATTTCTAGATTTGACGCTTGTATGCTACATACCCTGGTACTAAATTTTCAAGAGGTAAGGATTTAAGTATTTTAGTGTTTGTCTCATGATTGGTGAGCATTCTTTTGAATTTTTTCATGTTTATGATAATGGATATGAGTCTATTTGTCATATCGATGATGTTTTCATTGTCCTTCATTATGAATAACTCTCATTCTATCACATATACATCCAATCTGCTGGATTTCACCAAAGTAATGCCTTCATGGTAATTCTCTAAAGCTTTTCAAATTCAATGGGTTGTGAGGTAATGTTGAACTCTTCCTATTTCATTCCTTGACAAAGAACTAAGAATGATTGTCATTGCCCTTTTGTTTCTTCCATTTGATCTTTTATGAGCTTTCACCCACTCTTCCCTCAGGATTAACTCTTCACTTCCATCAACCATATTAGTAGGAGGCTTCCCTTCTTTTGCCACAATATCCCAAAGGTCCACCATATCGTTGTCCAAATATATTTTCATCTTATACTTTCAATGCGTATAGTTCGGTCCATTTATGGCTTGAGATAGGTGTGGATTCCTTCTTGTGTCATGTGTCTTTGCTCACTCAATTAAGAGCTTTAATGAGAACTTGGCTCTGATACCACTTGTTGGCCCTTAATTATCAAGAAGGGGGTTTGAATTGGTGGGAATTTTAAAAATTTGGAAGGAAGATAATGAATTTAGGTGATTAAAGGAGAAGGAGAAGGAATGAACGCATAATATTTTTATAATGGTTCGTGTGTTAATGAACCTTACATCCTCTCTCCAATTCTTCACAATTAGGTGTTCTACTAACTCTAAATGGAGTGCTCACACCAAACTTGTACACTTTACATTACAACTTATATTTTAAGACTCACACAAAAACCTCACTTAAGTGTTTTTCCAAAGTCTCACACTTAATTTAATACAAGAGTTTTGACATCTAGGCTAACTCTCAAACCTAATTACAATGATGTTTAATGCCCACACCCAATAATATTAACTCATATACAAAGAATAAAATATTGAGAAGGAAAATTACAAGAGTTTGGTTATATTCAAGGATTTTCTCTTGCATTCATGTATATTTGGTGGAGTATTTATAGGCAATAATCACCAAAGAGACATTACAATGAAACTATGTCTAAATCTTTAAGATACGTTAGGCAGATTTTGTATTAAATGCATGTCAGACTAGTTTTATGGTCGTGACTATCATTTTGCAATCGCGAATTTTCACTTTGCACTAAAAAGACTGAAATCGAGGTGGATAACCCTATTTGTACCTAACAGTTAGTCCATGTGGCAAGTTGTTATTTGTCTTCTAAGAAAAATAATCAGTGCATTCATCCAATCAATCCAAAAGTCGCAGTCACGATCAAAACTCTTCTTGGACGACACAATGATTGCGAATCATTCTATTGGTAAGAAGAAGATCTTCAATAGGTCACGATCTCAAAAGCTTTTCCACCCTTACGAATTTTGATATGTCAACGGTTAACTTAGACACTTGGCAAGTTTTGGTTGTGGACTTAGTTCCCTCCATGCAACTATAAAAGTAGCAGTCACGACTAGGAACATAAAAGTCACTATGAATCAAATTGTATGACAATCATGTCTTTCTTGGAAAGGTTGTGGCTGCGATTTGCTCTGGGAATATGTCTAGTTTAATTTCATCCATTTTTGTTGCAAGGTTGTGGTCACAATTTTTAGGTTTTTAACCGTGAATTGATATGTCTTACTCAATGTTTGAGATTTAGAATTTCATCCAACTTTCAATGCAAACCTATCTTAAAAAATGTAAAATCAACACTTAAACAATATGTTAGAACTTATCAATCTACATTTTCAAGATGAAAAGAGATCTTTGACTTAGGTTTGACCCACCTAGTCCAACATTGGGGAATTCACATCCTGAAAGACTGAAAATTCAAAAGTTGAAAATGAGAGAAAATTAGAAAGAAGAATAAACATGAGAAAAAAAAAAAAAAGATGTAATGTAATGAGAAATCTTTAAAATTTGGTAGTAATGAGATGAAATGGTTTTGAAGGAATAGGGATTGCTATTGTATTCTCTATTACATTAGACCAAAAAAATTTTAGTATACCAAACAAAGTAATGGGTCATCCATTGTGTGGCCCATTACATCATACCAAACGAGCTCTTAGCTCTTGCAAGCAACTCTTATCAATTTCAAAATTTTCAATTCAATTTTGATAATATCTAAGAAATAACCAATAAAAGTTTTTGATCTACAAATAGAAAGTTGTAAAACAAATCCAAAACATTACGTATAAAGTAGTGAAAATTATAAAATTGACAAATAAAACACATATCTAATATTAGAAATTACAAAAAAAAAACTTAAATAATACAAATATAGTAGTAGAAAATACAAAAAAAAAAACACTAGTAAATACAATTACAACAATAGAAATTGCAAAATCAACATAAAAAAGTGTGGATAGAATATTTGGTATTAAAAAACAAAAATATGGATAAAGCAAAATAAATGACAAAAAGATACATTAAAAAAATGCAATGATAGCAATTGAAATTGTAAAATCAATATAAAAAAGTTTACAAAAAATATCATAAATTATATAACAAAAACCATTGAGAATTATAAGAATAACAATAGAAATTAGTTTTTTTTAAAAAAAAGTACTAGAAACTATAGTCATAACTTAAAAAAATTACAACAATAGCATTAAAAATTTCATAAACAACAATATAAAGTCCAGAAAAAAAAATCAGTAACAGAACCTACAACAAAATAAATACATAAAAAAATTCAAAACAATAATAAATATGAAAGAATGTTTTGTAAGTATAAACTTAGCAACTTCAAATAATAAAATAACTTAGACTATTTCATTAAAAAAATTTGACACCTAAAATTGTTAAATTATCTTCAATTATTTTTCTTAGTCTTATTTTATCTATGTTTAAATTAAGTGTAAACTTCCACAAAACATATGAATCAAATAAATTATTTCAGACATATTAAATATTTTTTATGGAATGAGATCCAAAATAAAAAAAAGGAATGTGTATGATACTTATGGTCTATTTGTAAACATAAATGTTATAAGAATTGATAGAGTAAAATAATTTTAAGTTAATCTACCACTAATACAACATTAGGATGAAAAAGCAATACAAAATTTATAAGTTAAACAAAGTTTAACCATTATTATTCACAAGCTACTATGATAAAAAAAAAAAAAATTGCATGAACTATCAATAATAATAAAAGTTAAAATTATCTCAAAATACATGTCTAATGAGCATATCAACACTGATGATTTCGATCAATTGTTATATAGAATTTTACATAATTAAGATTCATATATAAATTTTAAAAAAATCTGAAAAAGAGAAAAACATAAGTAAATTAAAAAAAGGAAGAGAGAACTAACTGTAAGCAAATTGTAATATAAACATAGTATAAGACTGCAAATCATGATTGAAAAAGCAAAGATTTTATGATTAAAATATATTTGTTAAGTGTATTAGAAAGATTAAGTGAAATTTAATTGATATAGAACATGAGTTCTAAAACAGTTAATCAAAATTGACCTTTTGCTTACTTTGATAATCCATTAGCATTTTTAGCTATCCTCGAAGGTTCTTTCAAATCATAACTTCTATAGAATTGAAAGAAAAAAAATAAACAAGAAAGTAGGCAATTTTATTCAATATAGAAAATATTTCATTTGAGCTAGGCACGCTTAAACGCAAAATAAGTTTTTCGCTCAATCACAATCTATTGGAATATGAGGTGTCTTTTCATAACTATCTCTATGAATTGAGTTGAATTGATAGTATGGAGAACAACCCCTTAAAAGTGCCTTAAGATATAGGCATGTTTGAAACTTGTCTTTACCAAATGCCTTCTTTACATGTTGATCTAATTAAAAATTGAATCCCATAATAGTCCTCACGAAGCCACTTGTATAAACCCATTTTTTTATAGTTCTACCTTATAAATTGCCTAATGTACTATGATAGAACATAAATCATGATTAGTACCATAAGGCATATTGATGATTTTCATTATAATTTATTACTTGTATCAGCCACCAAGTTCTTAATGCAACTTTTATCTTTAAAAAGCATGAAAAATTATCAAAAGATGGACCACAAAAACTTAATGAATTTAAACTTAGACATAATTTGCATTAGATTTTGTAATTTTTCAATTCTTCAAGAAATATTATTGAGTATTTTCATCCATTTTTTAAAAATATGAGTTTCTTGAATGTAACATGTTAATGAAACATTTATGAAAGCACATAAATAAGTGAGAGTATTAGAAATGTACCCTAGGCCAATTCTTATAATAGATATTTTATTAATAATGTCATGGTTGGATTTTACTAAATATCTATTTTGTTTACGACTAAATGATAAATTTCATGAATAGTTAATGCTACCTAATATCATCAAGTAAGTGACTTAATAGTAAAATCTTTAGATGTAAAGAATTATATTCTAAATTATCTCTAATTGATTATTATTGTTATGATAATAATGAATAAATAATAGTATGTGTTTTGATTAATGACTATGTTTGATTGGTCATAAATATGAGATATTAAATCAAACACACAGAGACATATTTAAGAAACATTGCATTGGACTGACCCACTATGAGAACATTATATAAATTAACAACCATAGGTGATTCTAATGCAATTATATTAACTTAATCCTCTTACCTAAAATTCACCATGGATTCCAATATGATGAACTTCATGTTTTGATATAGTTCAATATTATCTCTAATAGGATTCATATGGACTGATATTAGACATGGAGTAAATCATATAGAAGACTATGAGTTATTGATAAGAAACTTGTCCCTCATGTATTTATGAAAAATATATTTTTAGGCATTTCAATAAGTTAGACTAAAGAGATTATATGGTAATATGGAAATGAATTGATAAAGATTTTCAATATTATTTTATAGTAGTATACTTGAAGATCGAGAAATAATTGAATTATATAAGGATGACATAATCCATGCTTTATGTTCAATTGAGATATAATGTGATAAAACGATTGTAATACTATTTATAAAATAAGTTAGGTTGGTTATTGACCTTTATATAATTTGATATAGTCATAATGTCTTACTATATGTCATTTATGATTTGTGGGCTAGAAATAAATTTTTAGCCACTGTCAACATTATGTGAACCTACAGGGTTGCATACTTAAAACATGCTCAACAATGAAATTATATTTATTACTTTTTGTAGATATGTATTAAGATAATTAGAAATATTATCTTAATATTTAGATATCTTTTTCATTTTAAAAGTTAAAAAAATATAGTATATTATCTTGTTCGTATCTTTTAAGATATAAAGTTGACATAATCTCTTAACGATTAAGATATATATATGTACGTGGAGGGTTTTCTCATATAGTCTGTGAACATTCATGTTACTTTTTAGAAAACATTTTAGAAAGAGAAAAGCCTAATGCTAACACTCTAATTATTATTGGAGAGTATTTTCATGTGGACACCTATAAAAGACATTGATAATATTGGAAGCAGCTAAATTCGATGATCTACACTCGTAGCTCGAGGTTGGATGTTATCAATGTAAATTTTCTTTCTATCTTCCATCAATCTTGTCGTACTTCCTTTCTACCTTTCATCAATCTTATCGCTCTTGTTCAAATTGATAAGATTTTCCTTATCACTCTTCTTGATTCAATCGAATAGCATGGAACCTTGGTGGATTTTGTGCATTAAAATTTTTATTTTTATTTTTATTGTGCTTGCTCTACAAAACCCAATAGAGAGAATCATACATATAATTAATTTTACCAAACTTATAGGCTTTACCCATCTAGAATTTTAAGTTTGCTCTTGATGAAGTCATCCTTTTATCATTGAGAGACTTTGTAAAAATATAAAGTCGATGGTTAGTAATTGTAAAATTCTTAATAACATCTTTAATAAGCATATGATCCCTAATAAAATAATGATTAATATGTATATATATGCTCTAAAGTATGGTATCAGGTTATTAGTCAAGTTAATAGCATTACTATTATCACATTTGATGAGTACATGATTCAAAAGCAAATTACAACTATAGAAATTATTACTCCATCCATGCAAATAAATGACTATATTTTCCACTTTGGTAGCAAAAAGACTAATAGAGTTTTATTTTTCACTACTCTAATATGTTAGGGATGGACTAAATGATGACAAGTACCAAATGTACTTTTTCGATAAAGGATAATACTAGTAAATTCGTAAAGAAATATGTCATTAAATGTGACTCTTTAAGTTATGATTAAACCTAGCACATAATGTTATACATAATATTAGGTTTAGAAGTGGTAAAATATAAAAGATATACCCTTATAAGAGTTTTTGATATACCAATTTACCTTCTCCATCCATGTCTAACTTTGTGTTTATGCTTATTGATTGCATGCCTTACGTATCCTTATGCCAAATCTTTTAAATAACTCCTTAGTGCATTATGCTTGACTTATGAATGTTTCATTTGTATATTATTTAATTTGTAGCCTAAGGAAGAATTTGAGTTCTCCAATCATGTTCATTTCAAACTCACTTTTCCTACACTTCAAGAATTTCTCAAATAAAAGTATATTAGTAGCACCAAAAATGATATCATCAACATAGATTTATGTAGTCAGGAACACCATGCTTATGCTTTTTAATATTTGTTATGTCCATTTCTCCTTTTGTAAAACTATTTTCAAAAGAAAAGTGTTAAATCTTTCATGCCAAGCTCTTGTATATTATTTTAAACCATATGAATCTTTTGAATATTCGAACATATGGTTTACAGAAATAGAATTTCAAAATTCAAAGGTTGCTTAGTATAGACTTACTTCTAAATGAAACCATTAAAAAAACAGTTTTTGCATCCATTTGACAATTTTTGAAATCCATATATGATGAAATACAAGTAATATCCTAATAGCTTCTAATATAATATTGAGACAAATATTTTATCGTAATCAATGTTTTATTCTTTATCATAGTCTTTGATTACTAATCTAGCCTTATTGTTTATAATTGCACTAATTGCATCTAATTTATTCTTAAATACATATTTGGTGTCAATGTTGAAGCGTCTTGAGTCTATGAATTAAGGTCCATATCCTATTCCTTTTAAATTAGTTGAGTTATTTGTATATTGTAAGAACCCAACTCTCATCACCTTTTGCCTCTTTATAGTCTTAGGCTTAGTAAGAGATATGAAGGCAAAATTATTATTTACATTTTTAAAATGAGATTTAATTATTCTCCGTTTAATATATCACATATGATTAGGTCCTTAAGATAATCTTTCTTAAAGATGCAATCTCTTTTAAGCTCTTGTTCGTGAGATTCAAAATTTAGGAAAATTGAAAGTGGAGAAGATGATTCATCATTTTTGAATTCTACTAGTTTGTTATAATAAATTATGAAAATGTCATAATTAATTATAAAATAAAAATAAAGGAAGCTCACTTTGCTCAAAAAAATAATGCATATAATAAAAAGTAGTTGTATCCTTCATTTGGGACCTATAATTAAGATAAATATTTTATGAAAGATATTGCATTTAACTTAATATAGGATCATAATAATGAATTAAATTTTTACTGTGTAAAATGCATAAATAAATGGAAAAAATAGTAAAAAAAGAAAATGGAATAAAAATAATGTCAAATATTTTATTATTTTCTACTATCAATTATGATTCATTGATTAATCTAAAAGTATTATGGAAGATTGCATATATAAACTATTATTAAATTATTTTTGTGCATTAATAATATAAAGTAATAATTATTCACGTGATGCTTAATAAAATTGAAAAAGAAGTGCTAAGGGCTTTTTTGTTGTCATTGCATTTTTTTTGCCTTTTATTAAAAACCATTTTTTAATTTTTTATATTTATTTCTTAAAATTATTTTTCTTAATTGTTAATTTATTTTTTTTATTACAAATACATTAATTTATTTATATAGGTGATGATAACAATAACAAGTGAAGGTTGTTAGCCCTAGGCACCAAGAAAGGGGGGTTGAATTGGTGTATAAAAATTAAAACAAAAAGATAGGAAAGAGAATGAGTAGAAAGTAGACACAAGATTTATAGTGGTTTGAGTATAATTAACTTTACGTTCACTCCCCAATTTTTAGCAATTGGGTGTTCCATTATCTACCAATGGTGTTTCCAAGCTCACACCAAACTTTTACATTTGTGTTTTGAAGGCTCACATAACAACATTTACTCTTGTGTTTTTGAGGCTCACACAACAACCTTTACACTTGTGTTTTTACAAGTTCACACAATAATCTCTCTTAGTATTTTTACAGGCTCACACTACAATATTTACAAATGGTGTTTATGCTCACACCAAACAATCTCTAAAAGAATAGAAAAGATTGAGTAGCAAAATTGCAAGAGTTTGGTTACAAAGTTATCAATTCTCCTACATTTACATTTGTTTGGTGAGGTATTTATAGTTTATATCCACCAAAGAGATGTTGTAATAAAATTGGTATAAAATCTTCAAGGTATGCTAGATAGATTCTGCATTAATTGCTTGTCAGGCTGAAGTTACGATCGCTACTGCTCATTCACGGTCGCGAATTTCAAATTTTCATACGGGAGCCAAAACTTGTGGCGGAAAACTCCATTTGTGTCTAATGTCTAGTCCACGTATCTTCTTGTCATTAGTTCACCAGGAAAATATAGTCGTTGCATTTTTTCTGCTAACAAAAGTAGCGGTCACAAATTTCTTTGTGCAAACCGCGACTTAGGACGTGAATTCGTCTGTCAAAAATTTCATCTTCCACTTCACGAATCGCGGTCGCTACCAATAAGTTGTCTTCACGATTTTTATCTTCCAACGGTCACCTAGGACATTTGTCAAGCTTTGGTGGTAGACTTGTTTTCCTCTTGAGGCTTTTTGAAAATCGCGGTCGTGACTCTGACGCCACATAAACCGCGAATCAGTCTGTCATTTTTGGACTCCTTCTTTTGGGTGAGTAGAGGTCGAGAATGGCTCTGCGATTTCACCTGTCTGATTTCTAGCAAGTCTTCACATGGATCGCGGTCGCGAATATGAGATTGCGTTCTCAATTTAGAAGTCAACTTAGAGTTTAAGAGCTTCATCCAACTTCACTTGAAGATCCTACTAATTTCTGCAAAACAACACTTAAATAAACCATTAATAATGATTAATCTCCTTTGTCAATATCAAAAGAGTTCCTAGACCTAGGATTAACCCTCCTTAGTGGTGATAGTGCAATGATGAAGAAAGTGAGTGAATCATAACATAAACATCCAAAAAGTAATAACGGTAACAATGATGGAGGTAATAATAATGGTGATAACAATAAAAATAATAATTATTGAGCTATAGTGATGGTGGCCAAAGAGATCGATAATATTAGTGGTGATTGAGTAATGATGGAAATAACAAGTAATAACAGTGGTCGAGATGGTGAAGAGAATTATGGTAAAATTGTCATGGTAATGAAAAATGACGATAATATTAAGTAAACTTGGTGGCGATGACGAATAGGAGTGATCGTTTCCAGTCTAGATTTTGAAAAATTCTAGAATTGGATGAAGGATCAATTCTTCAAAATTGAAGGATTAGGACCGGACCGCACTAAACAAAATGAAGGATTAAGACCGAACTAAATTGAAAATCACTTTGATTTTGGTCAGATTCTTCGGTATTATTGGTTATTTTTTCAGTTCAATCCTAGTTCGGTTCTAATTTGATCTTTCAATTTATTTTTTAAAAAATTTCATAATTATAATTATTTTAATCCATTTTATTCATATAAACTATCCTTTTAAATATTATGAAATATATTATAACATAAAATTATTTATTTTGAATGTATAAAATTAATAAAATATAACTTTATAATTATAAAAAGAATTACATTAAGTATTATTCAAGTGTACAAATATATAATATATTTACAATATTTAATTTCTATATGTTTATACAACATACACATATACAACATATACATGTAGTAAATTAATATATATATATATATATATATATATATATATATATATATATATATATATATATAATTTAGTGTCATGGTTGAATAATATTTTCAATATCAAATACGCGTATTATTGATGGTGACGGTGATGAAATTAATGGTAGCAATAATAGAAATACAATGATGATATTGGTGATGATAACAACTATAAGTTTAGAACTAATAATTTATGGTTTTCTAAAATTAGTTTTTTCGTTTTAGTTTCAACTAAACATTTTTTTTAATTAAAAAAACAGAAACAAAGACGAGTCTAAATGCACCCTACAGTTTGAGAATTTTTTTTTTTTCAAAAAAATCACACCAAAAAAAAAAAAGGCAAATTTTCCATGGGCTTTGGTCAAGGTCACTAACTCATGTAGAAAGACGAGTTCATTCTAACCGTCTGGGCCGATCTACACCGACTTTGAAATATGACGCCCGTAGGAGTCCAACCCAAAAGTAAAACCCTAGTTCTCCTCTCTTATCCTCACATGTATAAAAGTCGACTTCGTGTGCTGTTTTCGGCTCTTCCGCCATTTCACCGATCTCTCTTAGTTTCTGGTCTCATCCACCGTGAAGTCATGGTAATCCTGATCACCCTGTATTACTTCTGCGTCTCTAGTCTTCATTTTCTTTAATATATCGAACTGTTTGGATTAATCATAGTTGAATTTTTATTTTTTTAATCTGATTAGATACACATTTTGAAGATTTTTTTTTTGTAAGAATTTATTAATTTTCCCAATTTTTATGGTAATGTTTTTTTGCGCGCCATATAATCCTAATAAACCTTCATTAATTATGCTTTTATAGTCTTCGTTTTCCTCAGTTTCTGTGTATGTATGATGCTCTACCAAACTGTTTAGGCATAAGTGAATTTTTATTAGCTATTCGATTAGATTTGACCATGGTATTTTATGATTATTTTGATGTTTGAGTAGGTGAACGTTCCGAAGACAAAGAAGACGTACTGTAAGAGCAAGGAGTGCAGAAAGCACACCTTGCACAAAGTGACACAGTACAAGAAGGGGAAGGATAGCCTTGCTGCTCAAGGGAAGCGCCGATATGACCGCAAGCAATCTGGTTATGGGGGTCAGACCAAACCTGTTTTCCACAAGAAGGTACAGATTCTACTTCACTTGGCTTATTGCTGTAATCTTTGATTTTTCTCATGAGGCCTAGGATGATTTAGAATTTGCCGACATTGTCTGATTGGTCTTATAAATGACAGAGACATTTGGAGTAGTTCTGAGGCCTTGTGATGTTTTTAAAAATATTCTCTTCTGCGTATCCATATATTATGATTCTGATGTTTGTGTCTGTGCATTCCGCAAAATAGGCGAAAACCACCAAGAAGATTGTGCTGAGGCTGCAGTGCCAGGGGTGCAAGCATGTGTCTCAGCACCCAATCAAGGTAGTGTTTTTCTTTGCATTTTTCTTAATTATTTTTGGTTTCTTAAGTTTTTGTGTATCTATCAATATGCTAATGCTTTTCTTCTGTCAACTCTTTCTGCAGAGGTGCAAGCACTTTGAGATTGGTGGAGACAAAAAGGGGAAGGGAACTTCTCTATTTTAAATGCTGTACTTTCGTATGTTTTCAATTGTGGTTAGAACTCTTTTGATACTAATGGATGAAGCTGTTTAATTGGTTGAGTCTTAATATCATTGGTCAGTTTGGATTTATGCTCCGTCATTTTGAAAATGCGCTCTATTCTTTTAGGATGTCAATTTGCATGTTTCTTTTAATATTAACTAGCTGTGCTGTGTGGTTCGTTGCATTTTGTGTTCTTGGTTAGTTGTATTGAATCATTGCTGTTTTCAAGGTGTCAATGTGTGAGTGCCCTCTTTGCAAACATGTTAAATTATTTGCACAAATGGTTTGCTCTCTTAAGTCTTAGAGCTGTGTGATTTGGGGGTGCAAAACTCATCTGTTCTGCAAATGCTTAATGTTGAAGGATGCTGAAAGTCTGTGGGGGACTTCCGAGTGGATTAGTTTGATTTCAGGCTCGTTATTTCATACTTTTTTATTCTCAAAATGTTGAACAAACTAAAATGCATTACTGCTTGTAGGCTGTGTTTTGACTTTGAGGAAGCAGTGGGGAGAGAGAGAGAGAGAGAAGGGGAGGCTGACTTGGTATTTGACAAATTACACAAGTGAAGGAAATACGTATCTTCGCTTACATGAAGTCAATATACATTTCCGTATGCCCTTATGTCATAAATAAACAGTCTTAAGTTATATCACTGTTAGCAATTAATATTTTTTTATTTACATGAATAATTATTTTGTTTAATTTATTTTTGTAGTTTGATATTTTAATCAGGAAAGCGTTACACTATCCTCCAGTTTTGTATCATTTGTTAACCCATCTCATGGTAAGATTACTTAAATAATTTTTTTTTTATGACTTAAATATTGTAAATTGTGTTAATATTTGAAACATTATCTAAAAGCTATTAAGTGATAAGTGTCATGTCAGGTAAGTTAACAGACCTACAAGACTGCGAGGCTGTGGGTTGTAGCATGACTCTTTGATACTGTTCTTTTAAATCAATGTTTTGATTGGGTTTCTTAAACTTTTGGGTTGGTTTGGTTTGTGATGCTGGTTTCCTGTTTTTGTTGTTTAAAATTTTAAAATTAAAATTTTATTGTTAAATATATATTTTTTTTGGGTTAATGTTTTAAAAGATAGTAGTTAAAATTTGTGGAAATTAGAGTGGTGTTTTGTTTTTGCATCTCATTTTTAAGAAATACTTGTTTCAATATATAAAATATTTATTAAAATTCAAAAATGAAATTGATATCAAGCAGCTATTTAAGAGGTTGAACCAATTGCAAATGATGTGTACACATTCTAGTTTTAATATTATCTAATATTTGGAAGGTCTTTTATTCGAATATAGCAAATTATATTTTCAAATTTCAGTTTTAATGTATCTAATATTTTCAAGGTCTCATTTGTATAGGTATGCATCATGGATTTGGACTTGGGTTGTAAGTTAATTGTAAAAGATGAACATGTCTAAATTGAATTTTTAGGTTAATGCTCCCTCTATGCCAATGTAATTGTCTTTTTTAAAATAAAAAAAATTAATTGTCATTTTTATGTATTCATTATGGTAGTAATTTTTTCTTTTCTATTTTATCCTTGTGTTATTCATTTATTAGTTTTACAATATTCTATAATTCAATTTTTTCAAGCTACTGTTTGGTATTTCAAAAATTATTACTTGACATATCAGAGTATGTAAAAGTGCAGAGAATGGGTCACAATAAATTATAAATATATCTATAGAAGGTTAATTTAGTCTCATTTAGCTGTTTTTTTCCTATAATTAAGTTTATTAAATGCATTTTTAATTCATTATGAAACACCTAAATACTTGAATTTAAAGTTCAATTGAATTTGACTCGACCGCAATAAATAAAAATTAATATTGATGTTGATTCCCTAACTATTTTTTGAGAAAGTTCAATGAAGCCCAAATTGATTATTTAGGTACTTGGATTCAAAGGCCAATTGAATTAAACTCGTAACCAAGTTGTTGTTTCATTTTTCACTAAATCATTTTGAAAATGACAAAAAAATCTGTAGGTGTTTTACTTACATTTGCAATTATTTAACTTTTATGTTGTAATTGATTTTTTTTTGGTTTTTGGAAAAAAAAAAAAACTCGGTTTTGAATCCAGGTGTTTAGATTAAATTAAACTAAAAAATTAATTTAAGTACAATTAAACTTAATTAAAAAATTTAGGGGCCAAATACCTTTTATTCGTATATTAAGTAAATCAAAAAATTTTGCTACATAGTTTCTTTAGTGGGTATTTTAGAAAATAAAATGATAAACAAGAAAAGAATGAAGCAAAACTAATATTAAAAAGTTTGAAAATTAGGGTTTTATTTGTCTTAGAGTTTGCGACAGTACATTTTTTGTTCTCTTTTTATCTTTCGTCATTGCGGGAGTTCTCTTGATTCTTTTTCTTCTGATTTATTTTTTTTCTTTAATTTTCTTTCTTTTTATAATTTTCTCTTATATTTTTACCTTTTCTTTTTTTTTTTTTTTACTTTATAATGTCTTTTTTATATAATTTTGTATTTTTTTTACTTGATTATTTTTTTAATTTATTTAAGATTTCACTATCTAAACTTAGATTAAATTTATATAGATATACCATGAAAATAATATGATAAATTCTATAAATGCCTCATAAAGTTCATATTATCGTATAAAATCAACCTTAAGATCTTAAATTTAATAAATAATAATATTTAACATAAATTTAACTAGAATTTCAAATCAAATTTATTATTTGTTGATTCCAAAGAATATTATAGAAAATTTAATTTTTAATTAATAGATCTGAATAAAAATATATAGTTAATAATTATGATTATGGATTGATAATAAAAAAGTTCGATGAATAGTGAAATTTTTATCCCTTGCGTAAATTCACCCATGCTAGAATAATATAATTTGCAGTTAAGAAAACAACAGTGAAAAACTACAACATAGAAACAAATAATAATGTTACTGAATATTTAAAAATTAAAACTAAACATGATTATTATGACTATTAAAATTACATTTAAGTAAATAAAATAATTTTATAACTATATAAAAATTATAAAAACGAAAAAAAAAAAACTTAAAAACAATCGAATTAAAAAAAAATTCAAACCAGCCCTTAAATGCTGTAGCGGTGTAATATGCTACTAAAGAGAGTACAGTACTGATTTATCATATACATAACATCTATCGCATCATGTGGAACCTATCATTTGCTCTTTTGCTATTGCGAGGGGAAAAAAAGACGTACCCCTTAATTTATATGATACAAAAATTTCCCTCATTTACTAGAAATGCTTCCAAATTCTCATTAATCAATCTGCCTTCCTCACATCCTTAATATTAATCTTTATATTTCTATATTCAACTGTACCAACTGGTCCATCTATCTTCTGAGCCTCAACGACAAATGGGTCTTCGTCACTATTGCTATTACCATTATTTTTATGATCTACTGCATCTCTAATCTTCTGGTTAGCCTCTTTGCTTGCTTCCCAAGCACCGTCCATTGTTTTCTTGGCTGTTCCCCCAAGAGTGTCTGCAATTTCTGTGGCTTTTCTCACCCCTTCTTTTGCTGTATCAGCTACAAATTGTGTTGCTCCTGTCCTTGTGTTCTCGTCCACGTCTAGTGCTTTTTGCTTTGCCTCATACATGCATTGCCTTACTGGATCATTACTTGATATTCCTGTTATCTCATCTGCTCCTGTTCCTTCTTCTCGTCCCTGCCACTGCATTGCCACCCTGAAAATTTTAAACTATCAAATCTGTAAAACTCAAGTTAAAATGAAGTCCATAACTCTAGCAATGAGGAGAAAGAAGAGGAGATGAAAAGACATGTAATACCTCAGCACGTTCAAAGGCAGTGCAGAAGCAGACGTAACAAGGCTTATGCTTAAGCGAAGCTTTAGAGATGTGAATGGTGGATCTCTTCGCCAAAAATATTCCAGCCATTTCCTGTCCTCTCTTTTACTTTGTCCCAGCAAAGCTAGCAAAATGCGCAGCACTACTCCGACGTTTTTTATACCAATGTATAGAGTATGCATATGGAAGGGTAGAAGGCGGAGCCATGTGGGGATGACAAGGTGGAGAATGGTGACACGAAATGGCAAGATTTGACACGTTTTTGATATTGTAAATGTCCCCAAATTATGTGATTTGTCTTGGAGATGCGTGCAGCAGTGTAGGCTTTCGGGTGATGCTGGCGACGCTCTTATTACTACACGATCCAAATGGGCATTGATTTTTGAGCAATGATAGATGCAGCTCGAAGTGATCGGAATAATAAAATCGCATTCAGTTTGTTGGGTTTTTTATTTTTATATTAAATTTAAACACTTATTTTCTTTATATTTTCAATTTAATGTTATATTTTTTATTGAGTTCTTGTACTCTTAAAAAAAATTTCAATGAGTTAAATGTAGTTCTAATAATAACAATTATACTAAAATCATTTGATTTCATATTTTAAATACATAATTTGTTTATTTAATTTATAAATTTTTTATTTTTTATATATTATTAAATAAATTTTATATCTAAAAAAAGTTAATCAAATATTATCTTAACACGGTTCTACTGTTTTTATTACAGAGAGCAACACCTATCATTTTTATTAATTTTTATGTCTGGTGTTGCATAGTGGTGTGGCTGTTTTGGAGAGTGATCAATTCGTATATCATGTATCAGATTCATATTGTATTATGGACTTAAATGCATATATAGTTAAAAATTAATATATATACAATTAAAGATTAATGTACATTCATTTCAATATATATACAGTTTAATATCAATGTATATAAATTCAAAACACATGCATTTCAATATCAATATATATGTTAAAAACCAAATATACATACATATATGAATCCATGGAACAACACAGACTTGAGTTTATGATATAATTTGCGGGAGTGACAATGGGCTCGTGCCTATAGGCTTTATGTGAACACACCATAATTATGTTTGTTGGTATTATATTTGAGTTTCATGAATTTTAAAAAAAAGTAGTCTTTTAGAGAATAAAATTTTTTTGGCCTAATAAATGAAATTTTCTAAAAAATATTTTAAATAATTATCTTCTCATAAAATTAAAATTTTTAAGTAATTCTCTTCAAATCAAGTTAAATTGTAGTATAAAGCTAATCATATAAAATTTTCAATTATGAAAT
Organism: Omphalea diandra; assembly: GCA_949677035.1. Lineage (NCBI taxonomy): Eukaryota > Viridiplantae > Streptophyta > Magnoliopsida > Malpighiales > Euphorbiaceae > Omphalea > Omphalea diandra. The sequence goes on along the minus strand of CATIWR010086850.1, from coordinate 2,128 downwards.
GTGAGATATATATGAAGGATATGGAGTTAATGAGTAAGAATATCTATTGTTGGGTTGAAGTCGAAAAATTGAACTAATTAATTGATTTTAGTTTGATTAGGTTTAATGAAATTAATAAATAATATAAATATAATTTTATATTTAAAAATAAATTAAATATATCCTATATATATAATTAAATATAATTATTTTTATATCTATAAATAATTAAAATAATATAATTTATATTAGAACTTTACAAATATTAGAAAGTCGATTCAAACCAAATCGAATTAACTTCAATTTGATTTAATTCAGTTCATAAAAAGTTTTAATTTGATTCAACTTTTATAATTTGGTTAATTTGATTTTGACGAAAATCAAATTTGAAACTTATCTAACGGATCTCCTAGTGGTAAGGGAAACATCCAACCATCAAACTATGTTTAATAAAACGTTTTTCAAAGTTTCGTCGAGCGAGAGCACATTAGCACAGGACGGATTGAAAGATACAATACAGTGAGTGAATTATTTTTCCTGTTTTCAACTATTGCTGTCAATGAACAGGTTAATGCAATAATGCAGAACAGGGCACAGCGATAATGCAGCCCAGGCTCTAAAGTGTAGCAAAGCCACGGGTCCCCTTCAGATTAGCATTGCTGTTCTAAAGATTTCTTATTGGGGGTTCAAACTTGTCACCAATGACTAATACCTTTTAGTTTTGCATTAATATTTAACTCTTTAAAGAATCCCATTAATTTCCCTGCTAAAAGAAACCTTTTGAGTTCAACCCACCAATATCTTGTTAACGTAGGAATCAATCAACTACATATTAACAGGACATGCTAAGCTTCTTCTGCCAAAGTGAACAAAGTCAAAAAGAATGCAACCTAAAGGTAACCTTGTCTCAACCTTCTATCAGCTGATGGGTATCAAATAACAAACCCATACCAAACAAAGGAAAAAATGCATATCAAAAGCATTTTTAGTCCTTATTTTACAATTAAACATGTGTTTTTTTTCTACGTTTTCTTCTATCCAATCATGCCTTCGCTGGACAGGAGCTGGCGGACTCAAGATTCAGAATTTGGAAATGAAAATCCAAAATGGCGATTCAATTATGCGATACTTTAGTTTTATTAGATAATTTGGTTTAAGTTAGAATAAATGGAGTGATTATACTTTAACAAAAACAATGAGAAGAAATCAAAAATATATATATGAAAAACTTATTTAAAAGAGGCTACCGGCAATGGTAAATAGTGCACGAGCTTACAACCGGCAACCGTCTGACCAACCACACTGGATATTCTCATTGTACAGTTATAAGATTATGTGAATGGAACATACAAGCTTACTGAATAATTTTCCTGTTGAAATTTCATCTGTAGACGAGTATGGTTTTCCAGAACAGTATTAAACAGCAGAGAAAATAATGTGCAGTAATGGCAACTACACTTTGAATTCAGATGGAATTAGACCATTTCATCATAAGGTCTATTAGCATATATAGGTAAGATTTGATCCTATAATACAATACCATATCCAGCAACTCACATTTGAAGAAAGACAGCATAGATCCATTTAACATGATACGCATAAACACTTAAAGGTTTACATTTTGGCACAGTAATATTTAGAGGGGCAAAAAAAACAAAAAAGTAAATCAAAATCAAGAAATTTTTATGATGCTTCAGACATAAAAATGGCCAAAAGAGCCTATCTTTACACGGCTCATTTATCAATATACAGACCTAAGCATTGTTTCTATGGAGATCAGAAAAGAAGCAAAAGAAAAACAGTTACTTGGTCAAGACTTGCTCCCACCTTACAGAAACTCACTTAAGCGTTTTTGCTTTACAGGTATACCTTCCCTCCATCGGAATCTAATGCTTGTGCGACAATGCAGTAAGCGAGTAATAAAATTCATTGTTCAGCACTATGAATTCCAATACCACCAAGCCATGAAACCACATCGTCAATAAGGGGTCTACACCTCGGATCCGGATCTAAGCATCTACAGGCAATTTCAAGCATTTCAAACAGTTGCTTCTCAAGATCTTTGTCCCAAATTAATGAGTCTACTATCTCTGCCTCCCTCCTTTCAGACTTCATCTGAAACACCCAAGAGACCAAATCCCGGCAGTTC
>CATIWR010086845.1:0-32506 GCA_949677035.1 Omphalea diandra | reverse complement strand
AGTGATATCTATAGCCTATGTGGCAACAATTTATGACATTACGTGTGGCAATAACGTTTGATAACCTATGTGGCATTTAAGAGGAAAAACTCTATATTTCGTACTTGGATATGATGATGAGTTATTTATGTTTAAATATTGTTACGTTATTTGAGATTGAAGTATCGTTATGCATTTACTTACTGAGTATGCAAACTCACTCTTTTGTATGAAATCTTATTTCAGGAAGAGTAGACTAAAGATTGCATCCAATATACTTTTCAAAGTTGATGTTTAGCAGGGTAATAGAGGTTGGGCCAGTATACAGTCAGTTAGTATTTTAGTTTGATTATTCATGTATGTTTTGTTGTAAATAATTACTAAGTGGTGAACAGGAGACATAGTGAAAAAAAAATTTAATCAGGTCTTTTAAATGACAATGGATAGACTTAGAGAGAAATTTAAATGATTAGTAAATGGGATGTCACACTTTGACTTCAGTTTGCAAGGGAACCAAGATTTTGATTCTACTTCCTTCGTAACTAAACTTTTCATCTCCCACCAAAGTGATAAAGAAGTTCTTTCATACTTCTTCATGTTGTTTATCATGGCAAGGATTCTATTGGTCATGTTGGTGACAAATTCATTCTCCTTAATCATGAAAAACTTTCATTCAGTCACATATATCTCCAATCTACTTGACTTTATAAGTGTTATGCCTTCATGGTAGTTCTCTAGAGTTTTCCATGTTACATATGTTGTTTGACAGTGTTGAACTCTACCAATTTCTTCTATTGACATGAAGCTTAAGAGGATTGTCATTGCCTTTTTGTTCTTGCCATTTGCCTTCCTATGAGCTTCAATCCATTCTTCTATTGAAAAAAATTCTTCACTACCATCCACCACTCAAGTAAGTGGCTTCTATTCCTTGGCAATAATATCTCATAGATCCACTACATCACTGTCAAGGTAGATTTCTATTTTATACTTCCAATGAGTATAATTAGATCCATCAAAGAAGGGTTTAAAGTGAGAGTGAATTCCTTCTTATGCCATTTGATCTTTTCTCAAGCAATTAAGATTAGATTTGAGGCTAATTTCTGATACTACTTATTGGCCCTTGTGCCCTAAGAATCAGGGGCTGAATTGATGAGAAATTTAAAATTTGAAGGGTTGATAAATAATGCAAATTTAAAGAAAGAGTAGGAGAAGAGTAGATATAAAGAATTTATAGTGATTTAGGTGTTAACAAACCTATGTCTGTTCTCCAATTCTCCAATTGGGTATTTCACTATCACTTAATGGTGTTTTACAAGCTCACACATAACTTACACGACATGTTTTCCAATGCTAACACATAACCTTTACAGGTGTTTTCCCAAAGCTCACACTTAACCTAAATAAGAGCTTTTCTTTATAAGGCTTACTCTAAACCCAAATCCAATTGTTTAATGGCTTACACCTAATCTTTATAACTCAAGTAAAAAAAAATTATGAGCAGAGAGTTAAGAATTAAATTTGTAAGAGTTTGACCACAATAAATTATTATTCTCTTGTATTTAAGATCACTTACTATTTACAAATCTCCAAAGTTGGTGGCAAAATCTTATATTTAATGCTTGTTAGGCAAAAGTCATAATCGAGACAGAAAGTCGCGATCGTGATATGCTTTTAACTCTGAATTTTGCTTAATCATGGTTGATATCTTCAATTATGTCAAACAGCTAGTGACACATGGCAACTTGACATTGGTCCTTCAAAAAACTAGCCATAGGATTTCTCTAGAGAAGGTTGAAAGTCGTAGTTGCCATTTTCAAGAGTTGGACACGACTTCCAGAGTGAACTAGACTAGATATTTGGAGAACTTGCTATACGTAATTCGCAGTTGCTACCCCTTGGTTGTTGTCGTGATTTTTAGACTTCCAATGATTCCTTTAACATATGGCTTCGCCTTATTGGTTGTTTTAAGTCCCTCCATAATCATTTGAAGACAATAGTTATGACATCTACCATGATTCCCACCATAAACTAAACTGGACCAAATGTTCTCGAGATTTTTAGGGATAACAGTTGCGAGCCATGATTCCCGATCATAGTTTGGGAAACAATTTTGACACTTTGAGTGTTTTGCTTCCAAACTCTTCGATTCAATTTCTAATGAGTTCCTAATATAATTTCTACAAGAGCAACACTTAAACTTAGCATTAAAATCTTTCAATCTATATTGTCAAGATCAAAAGAGAATTTTGACTTATGTTTGACCAGCCTAATCCAACATTAGCAAATTGATTAGAAAAGTAAAACTAACTAATAATTAGTTTTGAGCTTCAGAGGAGATATTAAATGTTAAAAACATTTTAAGGAGTTGAGGTTCACCATATTAATTTACTATGGTTGCAATGATGAATTAGACTTAATCATGCACATGCTATTATCTTAAAGATGAATTGTCCTAAGATATTTAACATGCTCTCTTAAGCTATCTTAGGTATACTCCTATTAACTTATATCTACTCTCGTGATCATATAGTATTAATAGCAATTCTTTAAGTTGCTTAGCAATTACACACATATTTCTTAAGGTTATGCTTATCTTTAAGTCATAATTCCTTAAGTTCATTGTTTACTAAACTAATACCATGCTTTAACTCTTGCAACTTGGCATGTTACCTATAATCATGCATAAAGGAGCTCATAATCATATAAGAAGGTAGGCATATGAATAATAAATCAAGATAACATAACGTTAGTTAAATTAACCTCATATCATTTCCATGGCATAATGATGAGTTAATATCCAATCCCTAAAATAATAATCTTAACTACACATCATATTAATCAAAAAAACAAAGATAATAAAGGAATCATGCTTTATTAATTTGCAAAGAGAGCTAGAACCAAAGATCAAAGTAGTCTCCCAATAATTTAATAAGAAGTGCCCCTTGATCATCCTTGTCATCTCTAACCAATATAATGTAAAATCCCTTGATTCAATCTCTTTTTAAAGTTTGTAATATGTTTTCCATGATATATATAATTAAACTCATCCTAAGTCCTTCATATACAATGGTTTTATATGCAATTATAAGAGGAAAACTCAAATACGAAGACTTTAGTGATAAAAAGTGAATTTTTAAGAATGCATCCATGACCTCAATCCAAACTGAGCTTGATAAATTAAGCCTTACACAGGTTAGATGCAGGCCATGCATCACAACATCTTTAATCAAGCTGTGCATAGGTGGCTACAAGCTTCCTTGAAGCAGTCGATTTCCAAAAAAGCATGCATGGCTTTGATGCAAGCTACGCTAGCCCTTTTGCACTTTTTCCTTGCTTATTCATCAATTATTTCCTATCCAAACTCAAAGGCTTCCTTTTTCCAATCTTGAAAAATGATTTCTTTAAAGTTCTCTTCACTCAAACTTCATTCCAAGAGCTCATTTCTCGTAAATATCATCTCTAAAACAATCTTTAAAATTTGATTTGCATCAAATTCAAATACACCTTCAAGAATACCAAAGTTCTTTAATTAGTTAATGTTTTAAGATTAAAATACCAAATTAATTAAGAAAAACTCAAGTCTATTATGTTAAAAATATGTGTATATAATACATCTATTAGACCTCCCTAACTTGAATTAATGTTTGTCCTTAAGCAAATTGACAATCTAGTCTTAAAACATCTTTAATTACTATTCTTAGAAAAATGTAAATATAAATCCATAACTATCTTAAGAACAAATGGACATAATCAATACATGTAATCTCTACATTTATAATATCTTTTCATGGCATTACTAGAACGAATATTATGGCACGCATATCTTTAGTTTAATAAACCAAAAGCTATAATATACTTGTTAGCTTAAATGTATTGCAAACAAGAACATAAGAAATAATTTCATAACTTTTCAATGAAATCCTCAGCATTTCCATAGGCTAAAACATTGAATCAATCTTTATTAATATAACCACACTATTTTAAAAGGAAAAAAGGTCTTTCTCAAAGGTTTAATGTTAGCCTTGGAAGTAGGTTTAAATAAAGAAAGGAATAAAAAAAAAAAAACAAGATAAGAGAACTTTAAAGTGTAATTTTCAAATCACACTTGCTAGGTTTTTCTTAATTAACTTATTCTTAACCTTTAAGTTCATCAATTTTCAATTTTTATTAAACATCTCATGCCAAAATATTTTACTTTATGCATTTCTCTTAATAGGATAGACTATCATATGGCTATAGTTGGAAATTAAGTTTAAACAAAGAAAAGGCTTACTATATACTTAAAGAATACTTTTAAATATGAAAGGCGAAACTAGGGATAATATATTCAGGGGTAGATAAAAAGGCTAAAATTGAAGTTGTCCCAGACAATGCCTAAATGCTCTCCTCTACTAAAAAATGGATTAAAATTTCACCTCAAAGTGTTAAATGCATGTTTCTAAAATTGTTGAGGAGCTTATGCAATTATATTTAACACAAACATTTACTCCTAAGTGTAATAGCTAATGAATAATTAAACTAAGATTGTTAACAATATCATAAAAAGAGTATTAAGGCATTTAAATCTTATACATATTAAGTCAATCTATGATCTTAACATGTTTACTATATTTATTTTTCAAACTTGACAAAATTTCCTAATGACACAAATTTGCACGATAAAATAAGAAAAGTAAATTCCTCCGCCACACTTAGTATGAACATTATCTGTAATGTGAAAAACAAAGTAAGAAGAAGAGAAGAAAAAAATATTCCCTTTAGTTAGACAAGTGCTTTGCCAAGTACATCTATAAGAATATCCATTGTTTCCATTTGTACATTACTTCAACTTGTTTAACACAACATAAATGAGATAAAGTGAAAGATATAAGTATAGTACAATAAATCACTAATATAAAAAAAAAAGTTTTAAAGGAATTCACACCTAATATTAAGTACATCGCAAAGGAAAAGAGAAAATATATAAAAGAAAAGAAAAGACATAAGAGAACAAAAGTAAAAAATCCAAATCATTGTTGTTTCATTCATCTGTTGGAGGAGAATGTTGACATTGAAAACCTATAACTTTGAAGTAAGCATAATCTTTAAGGTGAGTGAGATGTACTTCGATGGATGCTTGAATGGCTTGAAATCTAGTATCCATATCCTTCAATTGCTCCATAATTTATGAGTTGGTGACCACCTATTTATCCATTTCATTAGAAGGCCTACCTTCTTCAATCTCCACTAATTAATATGTCTCATTCTCATTGAATAAGGTGAAAACACAAGGTGTAGTCATAGTTGAAGTAGGATACAGGACCACAAGTTCCATTGTAGTTTTTGAAACATCCAAAACCTATAAACACTAAGTAATTTGTGTGACAAAACAACCCATATAAATCTTCCCCAATTTCATCTTAGCCACATTAATAAAGTGCTATACAAAGCTAATGCTCGATATTGACTTATTGATCATAAATTATGCATCATAAAAAAAAAATAGTTTGATGTTACTTATTGCGCTAATACTATCTCTTTGTCTAAACACTGAATAAGCGATAATACAATGCAGGAATTGAAGTACAAGTTTTTGAATATCAATTGACTTAGTCCTAGCTACATTAAACACTTCATCCTTTTTGAAAATCTTTTTTTAAAATTCGTAAGCATTATGATCAGTTGATGTAGAAATAAATCCCTTATTATAAAAATTAAACATATGATTAAAATCATAAAATAAGAGTAGAAAACTGTTTACCAAATAATCTAAAATGGATCTTTATGACATCTTGAAGGATACTTTTCCTAACTTTAGCATTAAATGTACTTAAAAACTCTGAAGTATGTCCCTATATGCATGCAATTTAATGCCAACTAGTGTTCTCCATTTAATATTTCTCATGTAACCAATCATAGTATCAAAAACATCTAATTTATGCAAACTAGTGAACCAAAGTAATATACATGTTGTTACTTCTCTTTTTCTCAAAGTTAAATACCTAGATTATTAATTCTTATTGATAAATACCACATTGGGAATTGAAGTAAGAGTTGTATTATTTGAATTAGGTGCCATTATATGTAGAAAAGGATTGGTGCTGATGAAACTCCTCAATGCTTGCCCTTTTTTACTTTAGCTTTGAGTGGCATGGTGAAGAAACATATTTTGGATAATTAATAAATTGAGAGGATGAATAAACTTCAATGATGATAGAGAAAGATAGGGAATGAAAGAGGAAAATGAGGAAGGGTAAGGTGGTGATTATGAAAAAGTAAAGGAAAAGAAATAAATTAAAAAGAAAGAAAAAGAAATTTAGGGCCAATTTAGAGAAGGAATAAGGAAAACAATGGAGAAAATGAAGGGTGAAAATAGAGAAAGAAATAAGAATTTGGTGTAAAAAATCGACAGCGAAAGAAAGCAAGGAAAAAGGAAAAGAAAGAGGGAAGAAAAATGGTGAGTTTTGGGAAGAAGATGAATAAAGGAAAATAAAAGCAAAACATAAAACTTAGAAAGAGGTTAGTATTATTAAGTTGATGAGGCTTTAGTAAGGTTGACTTCATGATTTAAATTCAAGCTGTGTAGTTAGCTTGATAGCTCTATCATGGCTACCACATATCTTAGATGCAGGCCAAGTCTTGGCTTGCTCATGGGCCTTATAGTAATGTAGCATGACTCTAATTGAAGCCTGCAACATTAGTGTAAGGCTACTCATTTGGCCTTTTTTTAATTAAAGAATAAGAAAAATAAATCTTTGTAATACAATAACAAAAATTACATTAAATCACATTTTAATAAATACGAATAAATAAAAAAATTACAATAAAATCTAAGCATATAACTTAATAAAACACTAATGTCGCTAATTTATAAAATTATGACAAAATAGAAAGAAAATAATTTAATAGAGTTTAAACTAGAATTCTAAAAATAAATAAAAAGGCAAGAAATAAAATAAAAACCTATCAAATATAAATATAAAAAGATAAATCATGGAAAAATTAAAGAACATACCGAAATAAAAGTTAAACTTTTAAATTACCTTTTGAGAGCACTAATTTAAAGTCATTAGTTAGAATTTGACTCCTACTAAACTAATGGTGTAGAGAAAGGACATGCCATCCCCTGTTTGCAGCAAGTCTTCATGATAGTATGGTTTTAAACATTGCTCATTGACTTTAAACATGGATGCATCTCTTCCTTGTAATTTGATCGTTCTATAATGATAGACTTTAATATTGTCAAGGATCTATACCAATGAGATTTTAACTTCTTCGGAAAGAGTTGTAAATAAGATTTAAAAAGCAACACTTATTGCACCATATTGAACTCTTATTTTTTTAATATATTTATCATGCTAAAGCTTTGTCTTATCTTTATATGTTCAAGCATTGTTGCAAGCCATTAATCAAATTTCATCTACTTTATTCAACTATAATAAATGCTTTTCTCTAACTTTTCTAAAGTCAAAGTTTAGATTCTTGATTGCCTAATATACTTTATGCTCAATTTCGATCGAAAGGTAGCATGCTTTCTCAAAACCAAGTAGTGTAATGACATTCCCAAAGGTGTCTTAAAAGCAGTCTAATAAGAATATAAAGTATCATCTAGCTTATAAGACCAATCTTTTCTTGAGCTACTCATGGTCTTCTTAAGATTTCTCTTGATTTTTTTATTAGGAATTTCAACATAACCACTTGTTTGAGATAGATAAGGCATCAGAACTCGATAAGTTACCCCATGCTTCTTAAGTGCCACTTCAAACTTATGATTACAAAAATGAGATTCACCATCACTAGTAATAGCATAAGGGATTCCATACCTTGTAAGAATGAATTTTTTGCAGGAACATGGTTGTGAGTACTTTGAGATTCGCTCAAATTAGGGAAATCTTGCTTGTGACTCCATCTTTTTATCGATCAATAGAAGATTGAGAGGACAAGGGTTTTTACATTAGTAATGACTCCAAGATGTTATACATGTTTGGACCAGTAGGGGATCCTTTTCAGGTCGTGACCAATTTAATGCCTAAAGTTCAAAGATATGCTCATGAAGGGACTAAACATGGGATAACATATTGGTACTATCCCTAGAAAATATAAAGTTGTCATTCGATTTTGGTCGGGATAAAAATCTGGGGAAGGCAAAATTTGAACCTAATATAAGTCAATTAGAAGACCTATTTTATCCTCACCCTATCATAGATCGGGTTTGAAAATTGGGTACAGCTTGGGAAAAAGGTTAGGCACCCTCAAATCACTCGAATATTAGGATCCGACTTTTATGCATCTTTTATTTACTTTTAATATTTTAATTAAGTTGTTGATTAGTCCAATTAACGACCCTAAGCATGCTTTTAGTGGAATCATGCCAATCAAATCATTTCATTAATCCAAATGGGAGAGGGATCGTGCATCATGGTATGGGGGTTATCATGCATACCCATACATCCATTTAAGCATAATTGTCTTAAAGGGGAAGGGAGTCAAGCATCATGGTATGAGGATTATCATGGGTGTCCATACATCCATTCAAACATAATCATCTCAAAGGGGAAGGGGATCATACATCATGGTATGAGGATTATCATGCATGTCCATCCATCTAAACATAACATGCATACAACATCATTCATGATAATCACAGATGATCATTGAGAGCCCATTATTTAATGTCTAACTTAAGTCGAGCACTTACACTACAAAAAAATGCACAAATTTGTAACTAAAATAGATAAAAAAAAATCAAGGAATCAAATAAAGTCATTAATCATCTCCCATATTTCCATATTCAAGGTGCCTAAACATATATCTAAGTCCATAACAACACATCCCAACATCACATAAAAATATGACAATAACAAGTAAACATAAAGATATGAGTTATGAAGCATGAAGAAATATAGACATAAAACACAAACACGTTGGAAGATGTTCAATGACTAAAGAAAAAGATGGTCAAAAGGAATCCTACGGTTATGAAAGCCTCCTCCTCATTGTACTTAAAAAGCATGGGATCTATAGGCACTTTTAACCATGATAAAGGTTACAATGCCATTTTTACAAGGGGAAATCACAAGGCCAAAATAAGCTAATAGCATTCTTGGAAATAACCATGATCATGATAAGACTCCCAAGGTGCTACAAAACCTAAATTTCTCACTCGGTCACTTTTGAATCTAATCCAAATAGAACACTTAATGTATTAATCAATCAAAATATGAAGGAAAATGGAGTATTAGCATAAAAAAACATCCTAAAATCATTTAAAACTTATTTAAGATTCCATTTTTGAAATGAATGTCTTAGGCTATTTGGCCTCATTGCATTTTGCCAATGGAACAATAAGAAACCATAAAATGTTGCTTTAACAATGGAAAATCTAGATGAGAAAAGAAGAGTTTTGCAAAACTATTCATAGAGAAATAAGGTTGTACAACCTATAGCTAAGGTTGTATAACCTAGAAAGGTGGGTTATACAACCCTCATTTCTTGGGTTTTAGAAATAACAAAAAAAAAAAAAGGAAGAAAAAGGGGGAAAATGCGAGGTTCTAGATGCCTTTCTTAATGTTTACTGCCTTCAGAGGCTCACTAGATGATTTATATCCTTTAAAATGCTTAAGGAATGCACAAAAGTGTAAAAATTAGGCCTTATTCTACCTTAGAATGAATTAGGGTTTAGGATTTCTATTCTAAGTGTGATTTGAGGGGAAAATTTAGCAGAGTTTTGTTACGGTTTCTAAGCCTCTTCCTCTTCTTCAAATAAGGGGGAATTTATAAGGAGAGAAGGGTGCACCAAGATTAGAAATGGTTCTGGTTGCACTATGTTTATGTCTAATCACAAAGAAGGAGATGAATCTTTGAGAATTAGGATTTGCACGCAGGCTATACAACTAAAAATGGGTTGTACATCTATCTATCATGAGTGTACAAACCTAAGGTTTAAGGGGGGACCAATTTTAGAAGGTTATGGGGGTTAGGATTTAAGGGAAGGCTGTACAACCCTTATTATTTGGTTGTACAACCCTACTTAAAGGGATGTATAACCCATTTACTCAAGCTGGCAAATTGGGCTTTGGTTGTGGACTTGGTGTTGGGCTTTGGTCATAGGCTTAACTTTAGGCTTCTCTAAGGTTTCCTAAGGTCTTTATCTGTTCCTTTAGTAATTCCTTTTACATTTTAGGGATGGATTCAATGATTTACATCGTTGGGCTTTGCATCCAAAGGTCTCAAATTTGATGCTTATAGTTTGCCTTCTGCTTTATGGGGCTTGGAAAATAATATTTAATAAATGAATGTTTGAATAGGTCTCATCAAATCAATATAAGGAATGTGAACATTGGTAAGAGATCAAAGGAGACAAGTCTTTAGCAAACCCTCAAACATGTATTAATGTTTGTTTTGGTAGCTTTCTAGCAGGTACCAGGTGTTTGGAATTTTCCTTAGTAGCTCTCTAGTAGGTACTTAGGGGGTTCTGATAGCTTTCTAGCATGTATTAGGTGTTTATGGTCATTCTCAATAGCACTCTACTAGGTACTATGGAGGTTCTGACAGCTTTCTAGCAGGTACCAAATGTTTGGCGTTGTCCTCAATAGCTCTCTAGTAGATACTAAGGAGGTTCTATCAGCTTCCTAACATGAACTAGGTGTTTCTAGTCATTCTTAGCAACTCTTTAATATGTATTAAGAGGTTCTAGCAGCTTCCTAACAGGTACCAATGTTCGGGGTTTGGAAGTTAGCTTCTTATAGTTACTAGTGTCCTTGAATCTTCTCATAATGGGTGCTTCAATCCTTTTGAATGATGATTTTGGCTCAAGGATGCCCCCTAGGTAGTTCTTGTGTTTTCTAGCACTTTTAAAACTGAATTAATATACTTATAGCCCTTCTGGCTATCTTAGGGGTTTATTCTTTCCTTAGGGCAATAAGCCTAGTCTTATATGCTATAGGAAACATTTCCTTAGGCTTTGACATTTCTAGGATGAAGAGATTTTCCTTGAAAATAATTTTGAGTTCTTAAAGGAGGTTAAGTTTGTCATTAAAGGGCCTTTAGGTAATTGCATCTGAATCAAGAAACTTAGAGTGTTCTCTGGGTGGTCTAAAAGTAATGAGGGCATTGTGGTAATTTGATTAATAATTTGGAGGGAAAAATTGTCTCCTATAGGCTTTGGTATGGATAGGGGTATTTTGGTAATTTATTAAATGGCATGAGTTGTTGAATTGTTAATTTAGGGATTTTCTTATGAAGTTAAGAGTATTTTGGTAAATTGGCTATTTTGAAGCTCTTCAAGAAGCTAGGGGCATGTTGGTAAATTATCTACTTTGAGGCTTTTTGGAAAGTTAAGGGCATTTTAACAAATTGGCTATTTTGAAGCTCTTTAGGAAGCTGGGAACATTTTAATAAATTGGTTATTTTGAGGCCCCTTCTAATAAATGAGAGAGAAACAGGCTTAAAGGAACACATGTGGGCTTGGGTAGTTAAAAGGAATTTAGGCTTGAAAGGCCAAATGGAAAGTTGGGCTTACCATGGTCAAATATCGTGACGACGAGATGTTCGATGTCCAGGAGGAGTTCCTTGATGAGGACATTACGACACTGGATGCTCTAGAGCAGCTGCGATCCCAGTAGGGGTTCACATAGGTGAGCCTATTGAAGGGCGTGACCATGAAGATGATCCCAATTGACTTTCCCTCAACTGAAAATACATCGACGATCTATAACTTGTACCGTCATCTTACAGGAGCCACATTGGGAATGGTAGACATTTTTTTCCTTTCCTTTTATTTTATTTTATTTGTTTTCTGCATTTTTTAACACTATAGATTTTAGGTGTTGCCTTGGAATTTCCACTTTGCTTACGAACACTAGGTTAGCATATAAAGTATTTAAAGATAACTTATAGGATACTCACCTTTTTATTTTTAGTAACATTTTATTTTATGTCTGTTAGTTTGGTTGACTGCCTTAATTAGCATGCACTTGAGCTTTATTTTGTGACCTGGGCAAAGAAAGATCAAAATTAAGTAATGAAATATCCTATGAGAAATTAGGGTATATACATGAGTTAAATAAATAAAATTATGAGCAATTTGTTTATTTATTGATTCAACTGAGTTGCCAATGATGTTTTATTTATGGATGCTAAATTAGATTTAGTTTTATTTTGTATAACATTAATTTTCCTTCTTTTATAAGGGATTATTTCCTTCTATAAGGAAGGCGAGGCTATAGGGCCTTCTGAGGAACGACTTCACACATTGCATCTTTGAGTTATGGCCCATTTGGTGGGCATTAGGATTTAGACTTTCTTGCACATGCTAGTAGAGGAGAACCCAAAGGTCGATTCAACAATGACATACACACTTCTCGAGCGGTGGATGGGCATGACCCATACCTTCCACCTGCCCCTAATAAGAGAGTTGACGATCATGCCTAGGGACTTTGCCTTTCTGATCGCCTTACACTTCTCGGGCGACCCCTCAGCCATAGACTCTGGTGTGTACGAGCCAGTACTTCAGAGATACTACCTATTAAGAGTCCTCGAATGCATTCCCCAACTAAAGGAGAGTAAGACTATGTCGAGGTCTAGCATATGAGCTGATGCACCTTAGGTCACCAATGATAGTTCTAATGAGTTGATCGACTAGCATGTGCGATGCTTCCTTTTAAATGTTCTGTTGAGGGTCATATTCTTGAATGCCTCTGATGTAGTTGAGCTTTGCCTAGTATCGATACCAGAGGACTTGGGGTTGCTCCATTGCTTTAATTAGAGCTCTACTGCGCTAATGTATTTATATCGATACCTTGATTGGTGTTCTCTAAGAATGTGGTGTATGTGCGATGCTTGAAAGGTACTCATTGTAAGCATCTCTTAATCCTTTTTTATGTGTTGGTCTCATTTTATTGTTTTAGGACTTATGCCACATTTGTTGATAGGCATAGGGCATCAAGCTAGGCTTGTTGCAGGGGATCAATCCTGAGGCTGATGCAGAGGGTGGTTATCCCCACTTCTCGAGTTGGAGTGATGTGGCCTACCCACAGTCCTCTGTTATTGGCAGACGTGCCTGCTTGAACACAATCACTCTTAACCTAGTACTTCCTCTTGTATAAATAAAATTGTGCAAATCATAATTATTATTTATTGTTGCCTAGTCTTATACTTATAAGTCCTTTGTCCTTATTGCATTTATGCCTCAACTAGAGGGGTTCTATGTAGTTGTGGCCATTGGAGGTGGCAGAGGCAGAGGGCTTCTTCTGTGGTTGTTAACTGAAGGTAGGGCCTTACATTCAAGAGTGATGCTTAGGTGAGCGCATCTTTTGCTATCACGAGGGCGTAGATGGGTAACTTGTCCCACAGTGTCTGCCTACAAGCCTAATCTTGGTGAGGGATCTGGAGGGTGCGGAGCTTGCTGCGACATTATGCCTTTTGCCATGGAAGCAACTAGCCTCTGACAGGACCCCTCATTGGTCTTGGATGATTAGAGTACTTGTCTAGATTCTCTCTCTGTTAGAGGTGGTTATTCGGGCATTTCCCAACATACAGCTGATGAGGGATCGTTCTCCAACATAAGGGCTGAGGTACCACCACATAGGTCACTCAGAGACCTACTGCTTTTGCTTTTGCATCACACTGTTGTTGCTTAAGGCCTTAAATAGGCCCATAGATCAATTTTGGGGAGGTATAGAGCCTATGGTAGTAGGCGATCTGGATTGCTCTATGATAGGCAGCTTGGTGGAGTCTTGTACCACTTTACTGATGGGTTCTATGATGTCACCATAAATCACTCTGTCTATTTACATGTTCGAGTTGATTGAGACTAACCACGTGAGTATTCCCTTTTTTACTTCCTTGTACCTTGGTTATGATGTAAGCTTTGTCACTAAGAACACTTTTTTTTTCATTTTTTTTTCAAATTTTTGCATTCAAGCTGAGGCTATGGTTAATCTTATCATTGCCCTAAAGAGGGTTGTAACACAGCAAACACACTCTATGTAGGTTAGTAAGAAAAAATACATACAACCAAAGTAAAAGCAATGTATGCATACATGTTTATGGTTTATGTCTTGTGTGTTGTGTATCCTACTTATCCTAACCCTCGTGTTTCTTGTAGGAGACAATCTAACGCATGAACTGTGAGATCAAAAATAAGGACCAATGCCTGATGGAGGTGAAATCAGAGATTAAGACCCTGGCTCAGGCAGCTACAAAGCATGGATATATGGCAACAGATGGTGGGGATGAGGATTCTGAGGTGACTCTTGCTAGAGCCAGGGATAACTGAGCCTTGGAAACTCCTCTCCCTTCTTAGATTTTAACACATTTTTCTTTTCCTTCCATCACATTTTAGTATGATATACTTTGATTGATATTTTGTACAGTGGTATAGTTTCATGGGACTGATTTGAAACCCCTAAATTTGGATGCTTGCTTAGGTTTTAGGATTTTATAAGATATACCAAGGTAACATTGACTCTATTTTTGTCACACTCTGAGATTTCTCAATAAAACGAATAAAAAAAAAAGAATGATTATGGCTTCCAATTTTGCATTTTGAGTATTTGTTGAACCATTGGTCAATACTTGCTTATACATATGCTTTTTGAGGCGGGTACAAATGAAGTTTATATCGAAGGTGTAAAGGGAAGAATGTCAAAATTTTCCAAGAGTTAGAAAGGGGTCGTATAGCCTAAGCTAAGGTTTGTACAAACCCATTTAATGGTTGTACATACCTGCTCAAAGGTTGTACAAACTTATTTAGGGGTTGTATAAACCTACTGAGCAGTGTACAATTGTCAAGCACTAATATGCCTTGTCTTCTTCTATAAATACCTATTTCAAATCTACTCTTTACAATTGCCATTTTTAGCCTCCAAACTATATCAAAAGCATTTCTAAGGGCTCTTTGTTAGCATTAGATTTTGGGTTTTAAGATACAAGCCTGATGATGAAAATCATTAAACTAATTCCTAGAATGTAAAGGGAAAGGAAGACGTTAGAAGCCCTGGGATGCCTTAGAAAAATCTAAAATCAAAATCAAGACTACACTCAGGGCAGTTTGCCAAACTTGATAGGTTGTACAACCCATCAAATAGGGTTGTACAACCCATAAACTAGGGTTGTATAACCACACACAAGGTTGTACAGCCTATCCTAAAACCCTAAACCTAAGAACCTTCTGAAAATGGTCCCCCCCCATAAACCCCTAGGTTATATAACCCTATTAGAGCGATGTATAGATTCATTTCCCTCTCTATGATTGGACACTTCCTTAGTGCAAACAAGACCATTTTATGTCCTATGCACACACCCCAACTTTTATAAATACAACCTTATTTGAAAAAGGAGGGGGAGGCTCGGAAACCTTTGCCAAAATTGCTTCTCAACTCACACTCAACATAGAAAACCATAAAATCGTAACCCACCCAACTCATTCTAAGGTAGAACTAGGTTTCTCTTTAGCTTTTATGCATTCCTTAAGCATTTTAGAGGATATGGAACACCTGGTGAGCCTCTGAGGGCATTGAAACATATAAATACATCTAAGAAACTTATTATACCTCTGCTTTTTCCCTTTCACCATCTTCTTTTTATTTTCAAAAACCCAAGATTTGGGGGCTATAAAACCTTTATATAGGCTCCATAACCTACCATTCTAGGCTATACAGTCCCAATAATGGGTTGTATAGCCTAGGTTTACTAGGCACAGTTTTGTGAAGCCTATTTTCTCCTTATCTAGATTTTTGTTATCCAAGGTATTCTTTTATGTTTCTTTATTACTCGAGTGGTAGAATAGAGCAAGGCTAGATAGCCAAAGATCCCTATTCACTTTAAAAATGAAGTTTTGATAGGTTTTGCAAAGGTTTTCTTGGTTTTTGCTATGTTAATGTTCATGCTCTCTAGTGTGGATCCAATGATGATTTTAATTTTGTTGTTAATCACTTTAAGGTAGTGACCAAGTGAGAAACTTAGGATTCCAATGACCTTAAGAGTGTTTTTTTTATGGTATTGTTTGTGTTACGAAATATATAAATAGTATTTTGTTATGTGATTCCCCTTTTGATTTGCATTTTAACCCTCTATGGTTAGTAGTGCTACGGATGCCATGCTCTTTTAGAGCTACATATGGTGAGGATTTATCATTCCTAGGATCCCTCTTATGGTGAGTTTTTGCCTTAGGCCATTCCACATCCTCTAAATGTCTTGCATTACATGTTCTTTTCTTTTCATGTTTATGATTTATGCATTTTATTATATTTGCTTAGTAGATGGTTATGCAGAAATGTGATATTATGGACTTAGAAACGTATTTAGGCACTTTTTGCATGGGAGAAATGGTAATATGTGTAGTATTCTTTCTTATGCTTTGAGTTCATTTGATTTGTTTATACTTGTTTCATGTACTAACTTGCTCTTTTTTTGGGTGTAGGTGTAATGTTTGAGGAAGACAATAAGTTGGTTTCGATGGTTACCCTAGGTGGTCCGAAATGATGGGTGAATGCATATATCCCTTATATCATGATGCATGACACCCCCCCTTCCACCTCCTCCCCCTTCCCCCCCTCCCACTCCTATTTGATGCTTAAGTATGGATGATATGATGTGTGAATGATTGATATATGAGACCTATTTGTCATGGTGCATGACTCCCACTCCCTCTTTGATGTTTGAATATAAATGAATGGATGACAATGCATGCTTGTCCCCTTTATCATGATGTATGATCCCCTACCTTTTTAAGTTGATGAATTAATTTGCCTAAGTGGACCACACTTAGTTGAATGTTTAAGGGTGTTAATTAGACTAATGAATAACTTAATTAAGATATTAAAAGTGAACTAAAGATGCCGAAGGATGGAACCTAATATCCAGATGGTTTGGGGATACCTAACCCCTTCTCTAAGTGGTACACAATTTTTGAACCTGATCTTTGATGGGGTGAAAATGAAATGAGCCTTCTAATTGACTTAGCTTAGGTTTATATTTTCCCTTCCCCGGATTCTTATCCTGACCAAAGTTGGGTGATGACTTCACATTTGACCTAGGGATGGTACCCATGTATTATCTCGCCTTGGTCCTCCATTGATGACAACTTTGGAAAGTGACTTCCATCTTGCGTAAGGCCTCAAGGGTCCCCCATTGATCCAAATTGCATGCCATGATCAGGGTTATTATCAATGTATGACCTCGTCCTCTCGATCCCCTGATGATTGATAAAAGATAGGAGTCACAAGTAAGATTCCACTAGTTTGAGTGAAACCTGAAGCGCTCACACTCTTCCATTCTAGATCTGGCCTAATCTACTATGGGCGGATCTTTCAGCTCTTCACCACCTCTCTTATGTCCATCTTGATCATATTTCCTATTAATAATATGTAATTTATGAGATTCCATTACCCATAATTTTTGTTTCATGGATGTAGAGATTTGCCAACTGTTAAAGGAGTTTAGTTATATTCTTGACTATCGTGTTACGGTTGCAAACCAAATTACGTTGCCTAAGGTAGATTACCCATATATCTGGAAGATGGTGGAGTTGTTTGATATATGGTATGAGGAGGTACCCCAGTACACATTTGGCTGGGAGAAAAACTCACGTGGCTCTTTTTCTCACTCTATTCCCCTCTAAGGGCCATGCTCGGACAGCTTAGGACTGTATTTCTAAAGCCATTCTAATGAGTGAGTATCTGGTAAGGAGGGAAGATAGGGATATCAATATACAAATTTTACTGCTTTAGGAGGGAGCTGAATCAGGGAGGACCCTTATACATACAATCTTATTGAGACCATTATGGGTTTGAACTGAATAGCTCCTGTTATTAGTGATTTTTTTTTTATAGGGAGCCAGGTCGCTGCTTTAGGTAAGAACTCTTCTCGCAGTATTATTATACTCTTCTCGCAGTATTATTGATGGCTCGTGTACGCCATCAATTTTTTTTTTTCCTAGATCGCCTTTGTGGGTTTTCAATCCAGTAGACCATATTATACTACAAGAAGAGTATATTTGTTACCCTAGAATGTCATATTATACTGCAAGAATAGTATATCCAACAAGCCTAGATCGCCTTTTTGGGCATATTTGCTTAAGTCGCTTTTTTGGATTTTTAACATAACGAGCATATTATGTTATTCTTTTTTTTTTTTTTTTTTTTTCAAATATGGCTATAAAAGAGATTAAGATTAGTGGCTACCCTAACTATGGACATGAGGCTTCATTACCCATAACATCATTCAAATAATAACCTGATGAGGCTAACTGCTACTAGAGCTGAGTGGATGTCTCGCATTAATGTGACTGGCATCGGTTAAAGCTA
Source organism: Omphalea diandra (assembly GCA_949677035.1). Classification (NCBI taxonomy): domain Eukaryota; kingdom Viridiplantae; phylum Streptophyta; class Magnoliopsida; order Malpighiales; family Euphorbiaceae; genus Omphalea; species Omphalea diandra. The sequence goes on along the minus strand of CATIWR010086845.1, from coordinate 14,240 downwards.
CCTATTGTGGAGTCTATCATGTGTTACCTTGAGGACTTATGGTGATTGTGTCATTCTTTCTGCTTTGTCTTCAAGCACTTTCTACGACTCGACTCGTGTACGCCATCAATTTAGTGCTCTTTAGTTTGAGGTATAGTTCCTCAATTCCTTTGTAGAGGGTCCCATGTCCCATCACTTCTTGGATAGGGTTGAGGTTATATGAACCAATCGCCATATTTATAACTTCTACACTAGTCAAGACCCTCAGCCTAATGATGATGCAGACTATATGGCATGGTTGCATGACCTTTAGAGCTATAGGAATCACATTAGCGTATAGTAACTAGTGATCTTTCATAGAAAAGACTACTTTATATTTACTTTTAGTTAGTTTAAAGACATATGTGACTAATTTACTTTAATTGTGTAAATGCACCCTTATTTGGTGTTATGCTTAACACAAATCATTTACATTTTGCACATTACACATTATTTAAGTGCATGACTTTTATTTTAAATATTGACACGCTAGATCATCCAACTATCTTAGTCAATGCCTCTGTCTTACTGATCCTTAGCTCATTCATCCTTATATTCTCTGTTGTCATCTAGTTATCTTATTATTAGCCACCTTAGTGGTTAGTCGCACTGTCTTCGCTCTTACTTGCATTTATTTCTATTTTCATGCTCTAACTTTTAACTAAGCTGTACTTTCTGGTTTTTGACTCAGCGAGCTTATACATTTTCCCTTCTTTTTCTTCTTTTTTTCTTTTTATAATGCTTTAACTTTTTCCTAAGTCACCCTTTTAGGTTTTTGGCATAGTGAGCTAATTTAATTTTCTCATCGATTTAGGTTTAATAGCTCGGTGAATTCATTCCCATCTGTATCTACTAATTTCACTATGCTACTTGAGTATATCTATTTGACCATGTAAGGGCCTTCCCAATTTAGTCAAAACTTTCCTTGAGGATCCTGAGTATGTGGTCGGATTGCCTTCAGCACCAAATTAACAACCTTTATTATGCTTGGCTTGATCTTCTTGTTGAATATATGGGCCATCCTAGCATGATATAATTGTATGTGACACAAGACTTTCAGTCTCTTCATGTGTAACAAAGCTAGTTGTTCAAAGCTACTTCTCATCCATTGGTACTCAATAACCCCAAATTCAACTAGTACTCACAAAGACTTCACTTCTAACTCAATTGACAGTATTGCCTCTATCTCATATACTAAGGAGTATGGTGTCATCCTAGTCGGTGTTCTCATCATAGTTTGATAACCACACAGGGTAATTGGCAACTTTTTAGACTAGTTTTTATATGTTGCAACCAACTTTCCAAGGATTTTTTAACATTCTTATTTATCTCTTTCATTGCCTCGTTAGCTGGTGGCTTGTAAGGTGACGACTTATGGTGGACTACTTTATACTTTTCTAACATGACCTTGACGTTCTCCTGGAAATGGACACTATTATCTGTGACAACATGGTGTGACACATCATAGTGACATATGAGATTTTTCCCAACGAATCATGCTATTTGTTTTATCTCTAACTTACCAAAGTCTTCGGCTCTTACCCACTTCAAATAGGCGTTCACTGCCACTATAATATACCTATGCTCCCTTGTAAAAGTCGATCTGATCTTTTCAATTACATTAATGTCCTATGCGCAAACGAATAAGGTGAGGCCAGATTTTATAGTCCTATTAGTGGTAAATGATTGAGGTTACAGTGGACCTAATATTCATGATAGTTTGGAACCTTTTCAATAAAGTCGCATTCCATAGTAGTCTAGTAGTATCCCAATCTGATAATTTACCAACACTTTTTCATTCATATGAGGGTCGCAAACTCTTGCATGTATCTCCTCTATGACCCTTCTAGCCTTTTCTTCTGCCATACATCACAAATGAACTCCGTCTAGCAATCTCTTGCACATTACCCCATTATAGACTATAAACTATGAAGACAACCTTTGAATCACATCCTTATCCTTCTTTTCAGCCTCTTCAGGGTATTTACCACTCTTTAAATAGCTTTGCATATCAAAATGTTAGGGATAATTTTTCTCTAACACTTGCATCACTTTTTTGTCCATATAATACAACACTTCGACCAAAAAGCATGATCAATGGCTTCATTACCATTGTATCTGACCCATCCTAAATAAAGATTAGAGTGGCTAAAGCATCAACCATCACATTTCTTCCCTCGGTAGATGATGGAATGTGGCCCTTTAAAAATTCTACACCAGTCTCTTTATATACACCAAACATAGGTCTAAACATGCTTCTTTCAGTTCCCATTCGTCTGTTGCATGTGAAATGACTTGCAACGAGTCTCTAAACACCTATGTCATTTTTGTCATTATCTACTTCAAGAGTTTAAGTCTAAATGCACATATTTCATACTCAATCATGTTAATGGTCACAGTATAACCCAGCTTCTTAATTATAGGGAAGAGTTCTCCTTCTGGTGAAATCAGAATGACAGCTACATCTATTCCTTCCTTAACAGCTTGAAGTTCAGCTCATAAATAGGAGTTAGCCTTGCTATGAAATGACTAATGTACTATAAGTGGCCTAGGAAAACTTAGACCTCCTTCTCTATCTTAGACATGAACATTTCTTGAATAGCCTTTCCTTTTTTGGATCCACTTCGATACCCTTTTCTCTGACCACATGTTCTAATAGCTTACTAGAGGTGGCCCCAAACACACACTTGTTCAAATTCAATCTTAAGTTATACTCATTGACTCTCTTCAAAAACATCTTCAAAGTTCCAATGTGCCCTTCCCTTGTTTCTGACTTTACCATCATGTCTTCTGCATGCACTTCTACCTCCTTATGAATTAAGTCATACAATAGAGCAATTGTCATTCGTTGGAATGTTGCTCTCACATTCATTAACCCAAATCCCATCACCTTATAGCAATAAGTCCCCATTTTGTGATAAAAGCAATTTTTACCTTATCCGTGATAGCCATGAGTATCTAGTTGTACTTGGAGAACCCATCCATAAAAGAATACATAACACACATTGCAACACTATCAACTAACACATCTATGTGGTAAAGGAAAGTTGTCTTTTAGGCATGCTTTATTTAGATCCATGTTATTAACACACATCCTAACTCTCTCATCCTTCTTCAATATTGGTAATATGTTGGCTAACCATTCAGGATAATCTACTATCTCTAAGAACTTTGCATTCAATTACTATCCATAAAAGAATATATAGCACAAGTTGCAACACTATCAACTAGGACATCTATGTGTGGTAAAGGAAAGTTGTCTTTTAGGCATGCTTTATTTGGATCCATGTTATCAACACACATCCTCACTCTCCCATCCTTCTTTGATACTAGTACTATGTTGGCTAACCATTCAGGACAATCTACTATCTCCAAGAACTTTCCATTCAATTACTTTGCTACTTTTTTCTTAACTAACTGAGGCCACTCAGGTATCATCCTTTAAAGCTTCTATTTTATCGATTTCATGTATGGGTAGTCAAAATTTTGTGTTTTTCAGAGATACGAAATAGTCATGCTTAGAGCTAACACAATTTCCCCAACCTCGACAAAAATGGTCACAATCTCTCCTTTGTGAGGAATCTTAACTTTCTGATGAGCAATAAAGGGCACACTACCTAGTGGTTGACACCATTATCTCCCTAATAAAAGCAAAAAGGTGATCCGGATATCTAAGATTGTAAATTCCACCATTATCTCCACTATGCCTGTTTATATTAGGGGCTTGAACACATACGAAGCTAGCCTTTTGTTATCATCATAGGCTCAAATGACACTATCGAAAGCTTTCAAATCTTTTTTAAACAATCCAAACTTATGTAACAACTTTGAGGAGTAGATGTTAATCATCAACCATCACACATGACATTCATCTCCTCTTCTCTTCAACTCATATGCATAAGGCTAGATTGTGATCTTTTCCTTTTGAGGGTATATCCCTATATGAAAAAATGATTTTACCCTTATGAGTTCCCAATTCAATGGAATCTTTTAGAGTAGCCTCCTTCGTGATAATCATACTTGACAAAGTCTCAACCTTAACCTTTTTATGTTTTTAGGAGGTAAAAAGCAATTAACAAATACTAATCTGGGTTAGTATCTTCTTCAACTATTTCACTATAGGATTGTCATCCTTTTTCTCTTTAATAATATGTTCATTTATCTTCTTCTCATCCATTGGTTCTTTAGGGGTTTCTTTGTTAAGATGGTAATTTACACTGTGAGTTATATGGCGCACTTGTCCATTGTTTTTCTTCATCACTCTCCTCTCATAGCTAAATCATTATTTTTCTTTCTACCTCTTTTGTTTCCTCATCTGAGCTTTCCATAGGATTAATAGTGCAAAAAACCATAGCCTCCTTTGACACCTCTTCAATAATAGTAAAAACAAATTCCTCGAGAATTCCAAAATCTATCATGAATGTCCCTTGATTTAGTGGAAGGAACATTACGATAGTTTAAGAAGGGATTCCCACAGATGTTGGGCCTTTTATAATTCGATGGAACAATCATCTATTGTCGACGAGATCCTAAATCTCATGTCTTAGTCTATAGTAGTCATTGGTGTTCTACCTACTACTTGATGAAAAGCATAATAGACATTAACGTCATACCCTCTGGGCAGTGGATTAGGAGGTGCTCTCAATGCTAGAGGCTTTAGCACTCCCTTCTTCTATAGCCTCTTAAATGCCTTGGATAGAGGCATCCTCAAATCAGTGAACAGTCTTAGCATCCTTATTGTGTTGACATCGATTGTTTTGTTCCCTTCAGCCTGAGGTTGGGATGGAGTACTTCTCTTTTCCTCGTATTACTTTCTCAACTCAGATTCTAACTCAACCTGTAGACCTACTTTTCAAAAGTCTTTAAAGGTGCTTACCAACATTCCTTTCATTCTGATGCCATTACCAGGTATAGCCCCTTTAATAATCATCTGGACTTATTTTCTCTCTATAAACCTTATGGTCACCTCTAAAGTGGTCTTGTTCCATCTCCCGATCTAGTCATTGAAGCCTTCTTCATTTTTCTGCTTCAAAGACTCCAAGTTTTATAATATGACCTCTAAATTTGAGTTATAAGCATAGTGCCTATTAAATGCTTTCGTCATTTTCTTTTAGTATTTTCTGACAGTCTTTGACTAGTTAAAGTACCATGTCTTTGCTGAGCCTTCTAACTACAATTTGAAAAGCTTTAACATAGTATATGTTAGCACCTTGGATGCCTTCATGACTAGTACATGTGAGTGGACATGGTTTTTTGCATTCTGGGTTCTTGTGAATTTTGGAAGCTCAAGCATGCAAAAATTAGTTGGAAGCCTTTCAGGCTTACAAGAAGAAAATTCCTTAATATCTAGTCCCTTCTCTAAACCTTTAACGACCAAAGCCTTTTGTATTTTGTCCAACTAATTGGTAGTCATCAAATTGAGTGTTCTCCTTCTCACTCTCTACTAGTTTGTCTTGAATAACAATAGTATTCCCTAGTTCCTGATCAAGCTTGCTCTCAAGATACTCTCATCCTAAATAGATCGTCATTAATCACCACAGGTTAGGGCACTCCATTGATGTTTTCCCTTTGTCAAATCTATTAATAGAGGTCTCCTCTTTCTTTAGACTCTCACTAACGCAATTGTTCACCTCTTTGACAATCCTTTCTTTTATCTTATGGTTAAAGTTGACCATCATCTTTTTTAAGACCTTGGATGGTATGGTTGGCTCCATGATTGGGTCAATTTTTTAGCTTAGACTTTGTGTTTTACTTTTTCTAACAAGTTGGTTGCTCTTTCTTTTCCATAAAGATTTAGATGGAGCTATGATGGCTATAAGGCAAAGGTTATCAATATGATACATAAGCAAGTAATTGATGCATGTATCATGTTATGCACAAATCATTTCATAAAAGATCCTTCTAACCTTATTCCTCTCATACACGAGGTATATTTCCTAGGTGGGGTCTCATTTTTATACCATTATGGGGCAAAAAAGGTGCGAGGTAGGACCAAGAAGAGTTAAAGCCTTAAAAGAACATATATGCAAAGGTATTAAAAGGAAAAACCCTTCACATTATTTGAAGGAATATGTACATAAAAAGGAAGATATCCCTTTAACGAGAGAGATGTACATAGAAAGTATTTACATGATGGGGAGAGGGATACACAAGTACTTATATATGAGAGACAATTACATCAAAAGGGTTAAGGTAACATTTGTGTTTACATTAGAGATACCTAACCATGTTCTTTGAGGATTTCACTCTTTTTTAAAGAAAAATGCAAACAAGTGGGGTGCCCTATTCTGTAGTACTATTGGCTCTTAATGTGCCTAATGGTTGAAATGGTTGTTATAGTTGATGGCTCTCATAGGCTTGGAGGGCAGTTGTCATGATCCTCTATTCGATATACCCAAAGGTACTAAGCTCATGAGTGATGAATCCTCCTCTCAATCTCCTAAGCATGAATAGAGATTAAGTCTCAAGTTTCGAGAACCATCAATTTATCAAAAGGCAACCTAGTGCTTATGGAGAAGTAAAAAAGAGGCTACATGAATGCAATGGACTTACACAATAACAAGTTTAAAATATTAAAAGTGAACTAGAGATTGAACATGAAGTCAATTTCGAGTCCCCAATGGGGTCACCACCATAAACACCTTAGGTTTTGCTTGAACTAATGGAATCTTACTTGTGACTTCATCCTTTTATTGATCAGCGGGGGATTAAAAGGATGAGGGTTTTTACATTGGTCATGACTCCAAGATGTGATGTGTGTTTGGACTAGTAAGGGATCCTATTTAGGCCTTATGCAATTCAAGGCATTAAGTCCAAAGAGATAGTTATTAGGGGACAAAACGCAGGATAATACATTAGTACTATCCATAGTAAATGTGAAGTTGCCAACTTACATTGGTTGGGATAGGAATTTGGGGAAGGCTAAGTCTAAACCTAATATAAGTCAATTAGAAGCCCCATTTCGTCTTCACCCCATTAGAGATTGAGTTCAAAAATTGGGTATGACATGGGAAAGAGGTTAGGCACCCCCAAACCATCGGGATATTAAGGTCTGACCTTTAGGCATCTTTGATTCACTTTTAATTTTAACTCAGTTATTTATTAGTCCAATTAATAATGCTAAGCATGCTTTGAGGACAATCAAGCTAATCAAATCATTTCATCAATCCAAGGGGAAAAGGGATCATGTATCATGATATAAGGGTTATCATGCATATACATACATCCATTCAAGCATAATCGCCTTAAAGGGGAAGAGGGTCAAGAATCATGGTATAGGGATTATCATACATGTCCATACATCCATTCAAGCATAATCATTTCAAAAGGAAAAGGGGAAATACATCATGATATGAGGATTATCACACATGTCCATACATCTAAAAAGAATATGCACATGACATCATTCATGATAATTAAATATGGTCATTTATACCATCATTCATGGTCTCACTTAAGTCAAACACCTACACCACAAAAAAAAAAAAGCATAAATTACCAACTAAAATAGATAAAGTGAAATTAAGGGATCAGATAAAGTCATTAATCATCTCACCATATTTCCATAGTCAATGTGCCTAAATATATATCTCAGTCTATAATAACACATCCCAATATCACATAAAAATATAACAAATAACATGTAAACACAAAGATATGAGTTATGAAGCATGAAGAAACATAAATACTTTAGAGAATGTTCAATGGCCTAGGGTAAAAATGGTTAAAAAGGAATCCTAGGGTTATGAAACCCTCCTCCTCATAGCTTTCAAAAAGCATGACATCCATAGACACCTCTAACCATGGCAAAGGTTAGAATGCCATCTCTATAAGGGGAAATCACAAGGTCAAAACAAGCTAATAACATTATTGAAAATAACCATAATCATTATAAGACTCCTAAGGTTTTAGGAAACCTAAATTTATTATTTATTCACTACCAAATTTGATTGAAACATAATACCTAATGTACTAATCAATCAAAATATAAAGGAACATGGAGTATTAGCACAAAAAGCATCCTTAAACCATTTAAAACTTGTTTACCATTTTTGAAATGCATAGGGATCTTAGGCTATTGGCCTCATCTCATTTTACCAATGGAATAATAAGAAATCATAAAAAGTTGCTTTGACAAGGGGGAATCCAAATGAGAGAATAAGAGTTTTACAAAACTGTTTATAGGGAAATAAGGCATTATAACCCATATTTGAGGTTGTATAGCCCATAAAGTAGTTTGTATAGCCTACATTAAGGTTGTACAACCCTCTTTTCTTAGGGTTTTAGAAATAAAAAGAAAATAAGAGAAGGTAGAAGAAGGGGGAAGATGGAGGGAGAGGGGTTCTAGATGCCTTTCTTAATGTTCACTTACCCTTAGAGGCTTGCTAGATGATTTATATCCTAAAAAAATGCTTAAGCAATGCACAAAAGTGTAAATATTAGGTCATGTTCTACTTTGGAATGGGTTAGGGTTTGGGGTTTTTATGCTAAGTGTGATTTGAGGGGAAATTTTGGTAGAGTTTTGTTAGGGTTTCCAAGTCTCTCCCTTCTCTTCAAATGAGGGGGAATTTATAAGGAGAAAAGGGTGCACCAGGACTAGAAATGTTTTTGGTTGCATCATGCCTATGTCTAATCACAAAGAAAGAGATGAATCTCATAGAATTAAGGTTTACGCACAAATTGTAGAGTAAAAAATGAACTAGACATCCATATGTTAGAGATGTGTAGCCTTAGGATTTAAAGGAGGACCAGTTCTATAGGGTTCTAGGGGTTAGGGTTTAAGAGAGGGTTGTTTAGCCTTGAAAGTGGGTCATAAAGCCCTTATTACTAGGTTATACAACCTTACTTAATGGGTTGTACATTCCATTTAGTCAGGCTAGCAGAGTGGGCTTTAATTATAGGCTTAGTGTTGGGCTTTGGTCTTAGGCTTAACTTTAATCTTCTCTAAGGTTTTCTAAGGTCTTTATCTCTTTCTTTGGCAATTTCCCTTACATTTTAGGGATGTATCTAATGATTTTTAACATCGAGATTTACATCTAGAGTTGGAATCTAATGCTTACAATGATCACCACTTTAATATCATTAATAAGGGGTTAGGGTTTAAGAAAGGGTTGTATAGCCCCTGAAGTGGGTCATACAACCCTTATTACTGGGTTATACAACCTTACTTAATGGGTTGTATAACCCATTTAGTCAGGTTAGCATATTAGGATTTAGTTATGGGCTTCGTGAGTCTTAGGCTTAACTTTAAGCTTCTCTGAGGTTTTTTAAGGTCTTTATCTCTTCCTTTGGCAATTCCCTTTGCATTTTGGGGATGTATTAAATGATTTTTATCATTGAGCTTTTCATCTAAAGTTCAAATCTAATGCTTAGAATAGTCATTACTGTATTATCATTAATAAGGGATGTTATAATTTCTACCCATATAAACACATAATCTATCACAATGAGAATGTTTCTTTGCCCAAATGATAGAGGAAAAGGTCCTATAAAATCAATTCCATATACATTGAAACCTCTAATTAAAGAATGCCATAAATTGGCATTTCATTCCTTTTGGAGATATTCCTAATTTGTTAACAATGATTGCATGTAAGCATAAATTGTCTTGTATCTTAAAGGAGTGTAAGCCAATAGAATTCGAATTGAAACAACTTTGCTCTTATAAAAGACTTTTATACAAAAGTGGATGAAAGATAATAACCAAGGCATCCAAGGGTCCTCCTTTCTTCCCCCTTCTTCTTCTCTTTATCTTCTTTCTCTTTTTTATGCAAATTTTAAGTGAACTAGAATCAGTGGGTTGTATTGACATATAATTATCTGTACAACCAACTAACAGGTTTGTATAGACCACTACCAAGTCTATATAGCCCTCTATTACTACTTACACTTACTATTCACAACAATTCTTTTTTTGCTTATGTCTTGAGTTTTTTGGCTTTCTTTTAGTGTTATTAGTCTAATAACTTAAGGAATGAGGTAGATTGCAATAACCAATGATCTTCATTCCCTATTTTTTTGAATAATGTTTCATATATTGGACTATATTTGATGTTAAGTTTATATTCTTCATTATGACTTTTACTACATATTTTTACTATTTATGAGTGTAGTTGTATGAGAAATTGATAGGAAAAGGCCTAACGAAACATTTGTAATGTTTGGTTATAAGGTCTTATTACTTTGGTCACCACTATCATAATGAAGGATGGGTTAGCCTCTTTCCATAACTAATTTATTTTCCTTATTCCTTTTCTAGTATAGATAGCGATGTATGAAAATGGAAGAGGATTCACACTTCAATGGTCCTTATTTTTACCATTGTTGCTCATTGAGTTAATGTTGGTCCTTTTGTCATTTTGGCTATCTTTTTACTTTTACTAGCATTTTAGTCCCATTCATGGCTAGTAATGTTTTTTGCATTGTCCTTGTCACACTTCACTCTCTTAGGACAAATTGGGAAAAGATCTTAGGATCCTATGACATCTCCTTTAGGTCTTTATATTTTGCCTTAATGCGTTTTAGTCTATGTTTGCATGTTTACTCTCTCATGCTTTTCCATTTATTCTATTATATGTTGTCATCATGGTTTATGTTTCATTGCATTCTTTATGTGTCTCATGGAGAATTTGGATAGTATAAAGACCCTTAATTCATCCCTAATAAGGTAAATGATAATAAAGATCATAGGGTCAATGAACTACGATCCTAAAAATTGAGTTAAAGTAGTATAATTCCCTTTGAGTTGCTTACCTTGAATATATTTAGGCATTGATTTTATCCATTTGGTCTATCATTGTTTGACTCATATATGCATCTTTTTATAGGTTAGAAGTGCTAATCAATGCATAATTAATGTTATCTATTTAGTTACATGATAATCCATTTTACGATCATATGAACCCCCTTTCCTATAGTGATTGATTATAATGTTTTAAATGTTGTGAATGGGTAAAAATGCATTAGAAGAGTGTTTAAGGTTTCCTAAAATAGACTAACTAATTAACAAAACTAAAATTATAATTGTGAACCAAAGATACTTGAATGTCAAATCTCAAAATCTAGGTGATTTGGGGGTGCCTAACCTCTTTCCCACGTCGTACCTAATTTTTAAACTTAATTTCTGATGTGGTAAAGATGAGTTAGGTCTTCTAGTTGACCTGTTAGACTTGAACCCAACCTTTCCTGGAATTTTATCCTAACCAAGGTTGAATAGCAACTTCTATTAGGTTTTAGATGTAGTACCAAAGTCTTTCCCACAATGGCCTCTCGTTGGCCACTCGATTTCAATAAAGGGTTTCAACCTATCATGAAGCCTCTTAAGCATCCATCGATGATTCAAACACTTGTCATTAAATGGTTGTATCAATATTAGACCCTTATCTTCTTAACTCTCCTTCGATGGTCGATAAAAGGTTAGGAGTCCTAAGTAGGATTCCAATCATTTGAGCATAACCATGAAATTGAGGCACTCATAGAGGTGCTCTATCATGCTTTCCTTGATTTATGCCTTCAAGTGTAATCTCCAAAGCCTCCTATATTTCTTTAGCTATAATATTCATGCTTACCTTATTATGCTCACTTTGACTTAAAGCATAAAAGAGCATGTGTTACTTACTTTTCTCTTGATCAAATATTTCATTAATACCTTTTCAATTTGTGATCCATCAGCAAGTGTCTTCATATGGATGTAGGGATCCTTTTTTATTATTTTCTAAAGTTTAATGGATTATAACCTTAAGAGGTAATACATCTAACTTTTCTAATAGTAATTGGTGCCATCACATAATAGAGGTCTTAACATCAATTAACCGTTAGATCTATGCTTATTTTAGGTTATCATAGATATGTCCCCTTACACTTAAGCTTAAATAAGAGATGATTCCCTTATTCTACTTGCAAAACTTTAATAAGGATGGCAACCTAAGACTGAAAGGGTGAATTAATTGCTTCTTAAAATTGAAAGTGAACAAAATAGAAGAATTCAATATAATAATTTTATAGTGGTTTGGTCAAAAATGTCTATAGCCACTCCCTAAGTCACATTTAGGCCTTTCACTATCTTTTCAAGGACCAAATACAACCTCCTTTTTTTTTTCGAACTTAAAGAAAATCTTTTACACTTTCTTTCTCAAAGACCAAGAGAGGAAAACCTACAGCTTGGTATTTTTAAAGACAACACCAATTTATACCACTTTATAAAAGATTGAATCTTAGTAAGTGTTTAAACTTTTAAATGAGACAACAAATACTATTTAGTGCATAAGAAGGCCAACACTCACAAACTCAAAGGTTGTTACAAATTTCCACAAAGTTTATTCTACCATAAAATCACACCTTAAACAAAAAGTGGTTTTCGTAAAGTCTCTAACCTTAAAAAATCATATGGTGGTCTATTTATAGGAAAATATCTAAAAATTTGCTAGAATATACAAGGAGCAAAATTTGCAACTTTTAAGAAAACTAACTATTACACGATGATTGGGCCATTTGCCATGATGCATAAACCATTCACTTGACTATTTTCTTCCTTGCCTTGGCCATTACTTAAGACCATTCTACAGTTGATAAGTTGTTTAACTTTTATTTCTTAATTTCTTTATTTTTCTTCATGTTAAGTAAGGCCATTCGGGTAGGTTGTTCTAAAGAAAATTGGACCATTCAATTCCTTTGTCTAGATGTTATTATTTTTCTTTATCTTGAATGGAGTCTTTCAATCAAGTCATTCCAAGGCAAGCTAGGTTGTTCAACTTGATATGTTATTCTTAGTTAGCTTTTCTCTTACTTTTCACAACTGTTCCATTTATTAAACATTTTCATATGCTTAAGACAATTTCATGAGGGCACAAGCCATTCACAAAGGTCATTCCATAAGTGCATAGGGTCGTTCCATTAATCTTTTAATAGGCTATTTTTTTCTATTTCTCTTTAGATTGTTTACCTCCATCATTAAAGTCATCTTAAGGGAAACTTCAGCCTCCAAATTGCTTGAGACCTCTTGCTCAAATGTCTCCCTCTTCCTAGATGTTTTATCTTCATTTTTAGAGGGATAAATAATATTTCTTATGTTTTTAGATATGCCTTCCAAAGTATTATCATTGAGGTATGCCTTTGCCTTCATCTTTAGCAATCAACAGTACACCTGTGCAAGTGATGATACAAACTATAAGCACAAACACTCATTCATAGGAGATTAGAACTTCTCTTAGTTCTTAATATATAAGTTCTTTATATATATATATATATATATATATGTTTTTGTGTGTCTGTGTGGGTCTATAGATTCTTTTTATTCATTGATTTTTAGTTTAGTGATATTATAATTATTTTTAGAACTATAAAATTTAGAGTTCAAATCCCTATCAGTGCTAAATTAACTAAAAAGAAAAAAAAAATCTTTTTGAATAATGACATAAAAACATGTCATATAATTTAATTAAAGATAATAAAAACAAATGCAAGTGTTAATTAAAAATTATAAAAATAAAGAAAATTTATTTATAATAAGTGTTATTTGTCATTTTAATTTTATAACAAATGAATGTTTACGAGCTGTATAGTTTTATAATATCATATTATTTAATTAAAATACTAAAAAAAGTTGGAAGTATTAATTAAAAATCACATAAAGAAAAAAGAAAAATTAATAAGTAGAGAATGAAGAAAGATAATAAGTTTTTTAAAAAAAACAAAGGTGAATTCCTTAGGTTGAAGATAAGTAGCACAATGAATATTCATTTACAACCTATTGTCTAAACCTTCCAAAACACTCAAGATAACACAAACTTTAGTTCTTATTACATATAAATCATATTGATCAACATTGCAGCAAAATAATCTAGAAAGAAGACCACCAAAATCTAAAGTTGAAATGCCTCAAAAATAGAGATTGAACACCCACTTTGATATTGTGAAATTGGTAGCTTTAACAATGCATACCTTAACATGGTAGAAAGACATGATGCTAAAATTTTAACTTGGCATTTGAGTGTATCAAACTAAGTAAGCTTTAGATTTGTGGCACAATCCCACACCAAGCATAAAAGACCTTAGATAAATAGGGCATAGATTGATAGATCTAACTTCAAATGCAAAACACAATAAGAACATAAACTAGGAAAAGGCCATTATTTTGGAGGATTGAGGCACTTAAGGATGACTAAAATAGATAAACATAAATATAACAAAAATAATCTATATATATATATATATATATATATATA